>PYFS01004962.1:0-123948 GCA_003671545.1 Ophiognomonia clavigignenti-juglandacearum | reverse complement strand
GGGGGGGGGGGGAAAAATACAGGGGGTTTGGGAAATTTTGGGGGGAAGGGCGGGAAAAGGGGAAAGGGGGGGGAACCGCTTGGGGGGCGGGGGGCAAAATTTTTGGGAAAAGGGTTTTTTTTGGGGGGGGGGGGGGGGAAGGTTCTACATTTTCCTTTTACTGTTCTCACTGTTTTTGTGGTGGGTGTTCTCTGTCTTTCGCAATCTTATTTTCCTTCCCTCTACTCTCGTGCTTGTCACCCTGTTTTCCTCGCCACTGCCCTATGTTTCTTGCTTTCAACTTCCTTTATGTTCGTCACTACCTGCAATTTCTCTCACCCAGGTATGCTGGCTGGTCGACATACCTACATACATCAACCTTGTCCTACCGTCCTGGAGCTTCGACACAAAACACGGGCGGCACAGAGGCCCCTCTTCGCAACGGAGCTGCGCTCTTTTCGACGTGCGGACTTCCTGTCGCCTAGGTTTTGATTCGCGACAGAGGACTCAAGGTCCCTCACTTCCTCATCAAACACGGATGGCTCTGTGAGCCAAAGTCAATCCCAAACAAGGGTCACATCTGGATGTGGACACTTTGATATTGGGGTCCAATTCCAGCACACACAAGCCCGCAGATGCATGGGTGGGCGGACCGGAAGGATTTTCCCTAGCATCAGCAGCCGGGAAAGGAATGGGAAGGAGCATTTCCCTTTCGCACCATTGGAGAATCTTGCACCACTGAGGAGGAGTGGAGTGAGCCAGTGGTGTCTGTCTGTATGCTTGCCGGTCACCGCCATGATCATATCACACCACACCCACACCTACCTGTCATCTTCACAGCGGGGTGGCTTGTATGTGGATTGGGTGGATTGAAGAGGGCAAAGATGAGAGGGACGGGCTCAGGTCTCAGCTATTTAGGTACACAGCCCTGTGGGTGTACGCGGATTCCACGAGTGGGGCCAGAATACCACCAACATCTAGCTAGCTAGCCTAGCTACCCAGACGCACAGAGTCGGCTACTGGATGGCCTATCTATGTACAGTACTAGATCGAAATATACGATCATCCTCTACTACTACTTCGTACAGTGATCACACAACCATCCCTATCGCGAGAATACCACCTTGCTACCAGAGTTTGGTCTCGATGATCCTGGTCGGCACGTGCGCTGGCGGTTACACAAACCTTGTTTTTACATAGTCTGGATCTGAGGAATATACTCCGTACTGAGCTATCGAGGTATGAAATAGCCTTGCATTGTGAGATTAAGATACTAGTTATCTTATGCACGATTCTATCTACAGTATGATCAGCACGACTTGGCAATTTTACGAGGAGAAACAACCTCGAGTACCATGACAGCAGGGGACATGGCTCAAAACTAAATCGCGGCTACCATCTTGCGGCAGTGCGTCAGTCGTGGAAGGTTTGGTGGGTTCGTGGGCGAGATGTGCATTGAGTGGTGGGGTTGTGAAGGTGGGGCGCTGCGGGATGGATGACAGGAGGATCGGCACATGGAAACCCCCGCCCCTCCCCACCGTCCACGGTTGTGGTGGGTGCGGAGACGCGGGTCACGGGAGGGTGGGATATGTGTTGCTAATTTGGGAGGGAACAGCAGATGTCGATAAAATGGAGGATGAATTTATCGACCTGATGTATCTTATAGAAACGGAGCCCAGGAATGGCGAAACGGAGGAGGTGGATGGCGGCTGCAGGTCTCACAGCTTAGCAGCTAGAAATCATGAATTGTCAAGCTCAATTAGGCGATACTTGTCGAGGTATAGCGTGCAGGTGGATGTTCCAAAGAAAAACAGTCGCTACGTAAGCACGGGAGCATGCACAAATCTTTTTCAGATCAGACGAGGAAGGAGATGGAAGATTACTGACCATCGGATGAGCTTTCTGGAAAGATTCCCATTTTGGAAACGCGCAAGCCCCACTGCGGCTCTCTGAAGGATTTGAGCGAATGAGAGATGATTAGTAGACGCGCAAACGCCTGTGTTGCGCAGATTGAGATGGGTAGGTAAGCATCAACAGACTGAATGAGATGGAATGACGCAGGAAACAACAAGGGGAGATCGGTAAAGGACCGAGGACAGCATGTTGTGTGACCCGGGTTGAGATCACCCCTGTTGGCATTCTCGATTGTGGCGTCAGTACTCGAATGCCCCTGGTGTGTCATCTACAATGTCACCGGGATGCAACCACTACGGTCCATAACCAGATTCCCGAACATGCATTCAGGCTTGCCTTGCGAGATGGGTATTCTGATGGGACGGAGTAGTGCTGTAGATTTCAGCGTTACAATGTCTTCCTAGTAAGCCCGGCATCACCTCCTGTAGCTGCGCGGCTATGTAGCGAATCGGGAATTTGACCGTGTCCTCGGTCGCGATATTTTTATATGCCAGCTGGCTCCACCCCGACCCCGTGCAGCAGCAGATTCCTTATGTGAGACTTGCTTCCGTCAACCAAGTTTGCTTCCCAACCTACCGGAAGGTCAATTCCAAATCAAGATCTCGCGTGCAATATGACGCTGCAACGCGGTAATGCGGGACTGCATCACACTTCCAGAAACAGGGAAGGGGAGGGGGAAGTAGCAAGCGTTTGATGACTAGAATTAGCAACTGACAGTCAGCTCAAGTGCCGATCCGCAATGGCACACCTTCTTTGTCGCGTGGCAGAGGCCAACAAACGGGGCCCAGCCCGGCAGAGCCGCAAGGCGCGGGCCGGGGAAGGAATAGCAGAGCCCAACGATTGGCCTTGTAGCCGCAGCAAGATACAAAGTACCTTCATGCAGCTCTGATTTTGAGGATTACTCGGTGACTTCCAAAAGATGAGTGCAAGTAAGAACTGGAGACAAGTTTGACAAGTCTGCTTTGCTCATCTGAATTCGCTTGTCTTGACCTCGAAAGTTCAGGGTGGTCAGCTGCGTGCGCTGGTGACTTGGACGCCCAACCTTCAGAGAGGTGTCGTCAAACGCGGCTCGCAGTGACAGGGGACAGGGATAAAGACACGCTAGCATGTCCAAAAATAGCCCCCAATGCAACTAACCCCTAATCCCTGATCCCTGCTCCCCGCTCTTCCCCTGTCGTCGATCTTGAGATCAACAGGGGCTTGAGATGACAACGTCAAGCTTTTTGGTGTCATCTCTACTTCACGTCTTCGAATACCCTCGTACGTCTGTGGATACGGACTAGTACTATGGTACATCATAAACTTCATCGCGATTGTGAGATACAAAGTCGCATGCGGGCCTCATCCACATAAACCTGAGCTTGGGGTCTAAAATTACACTGCCGGACGCAGTGGCAGCCAAGCATCAGCATCGTCAACCGTTGCAAGTGCTGACCGCTGCTTCTCCTTCGCAGTCGACCGTCGACCACAATACTCATCCAATGGAATCTCCGTCCCTTGCATCGCGCAGCTAGCTTCAGCTAGCTGCAAGCATTTTACTTCCTGTAAATGGATCTTAATGCTGGATTAGGTAACGCCCTCCGCCCCCAAATTTGGGAAACTTGGGGAAGCATCTCTCGATTCTGTGGAGCTACATTTTGGGATCTGCATGTCGCGTCGCACAGCGTGCAAGGCTCTTTGGAGATGCACATGCAGCCTCATGCGTTGGGTGGGTTCCGGAGCCCTGGCGCATCAGGACAGGAACAATTTGGAACCGAGATCTCGTTGCTTCCGAGTCCGAGATGGGCTGGTTCATGGTGCGTCAGAACGGTTGTACCTTGCGGCTCGAGGCGCACTTGTAGGGCTGACACACAACCTGTGCTTGCATACCTCAGGCATTCAACACATACATACAAATGCTCTCAAGTAGGTACGGTGGCCACCCTGGTGGCGAGCAGTGTCATGTCCCACCGTTAACGCCTGATTCGGCCTCGGTTAGGCCCATCTGCTCTTCTTCATCGGAACCGTGAGGCTGGTTCTTGACCCTTTCAGAGCACACATTCTTCTTCCGAGATATTGCAGCTTTGCTTCTGCCGTCTTGGGGCAAAAAAGACGGTCCAGATCGTCGGTCTCCCACGTGCGCGGCGTGCGCCTCGGGAGTCGGCGGCGGGGGTTCGTCCGTGCTTACGCTGCAGCGTGCCTGTCTCGCAGACGGTACATACCTATCCACACTTCTTTCTCTAAGATTACTGGACTAGACTAAGCTGTGAGGATAACGCTCTCACCCGAACCCACACGGACAAGCTGTGGCTGTACAGTGCTGCTGCATTGGCGCCCCACGTGGCACCGGGCTCAATTTTGCGGCAGCACAAGCACGCTCTCTCATCCACACTGCCACCTTGATGACTGCTCACCACCGCAAACCACGTTGCTGGCGGTGGGCGTGCGGAACGTTTTGGGGGCCGGTTTCATTGTTCCGAATGTGCCGGGGAAGGCGAGACCTTTGTGACATCTGGCGGAGGTGCAGACGCGGGGAGATCGGTAACGGCAGAATGTCGACCTGCATCTGTCATGCAAGAAATTTCCGTCAAGAAGACTGTCAAGTGGGTTTGGGGCTGCCACTGAGTTTAGCGTGGACCCCAACAGATGAATTTGTTCAGGGTAGCGCTGACCTTGGCTGGTGGCGAAGTTCAGATGGTGTTGAAAAAGCTAGCTTGAATTCAAGCAGTGAAGAAAAAGTATATTGAAGTGGGAAAGGACTTGGTCAATGAGTCACCTGGCACTCTAGAGTCTGGCAAGCTCAGGAGCGAAGCTGTTCTTGCCCAGCTGTTCTTGCCCAGCTGGCCATGGCAACATCAGAGGCTGATTCAGAGCCTGTTCCCTATACATTCACAGTGACTGATTTGGTGGTTCTGGGTGTTTTCCTCAGGTCAGAAACTTCAAATATCGAGGGAAGCATTTGGGTCTCCCAACCTACTATACCTGCTTGAGTCCAGGTGTACTATATGTCAATCAATTGGCACAGAGGGTGGAAATCTTAGCAAGATGATAGACAATCATGAAACCATCCGAGTTCCTTTCGAAAGCACTTATCTTAGTAGATCGTCAATAGATAACATATTCAATACTGAATATAGATATGTATCCTGGAAATGTGAAGATATCATACTGGCTGAGTGGAAGGAGATTTGCGCACAGGCAATTGATAGCGGCAGGGGTCAGGGATAGTCCTGCTCCACACCCGGCACCCCTGCCCCTGCAGCCCCACAACGCGGTTGTAAATGGAAGTCGCGTCTCGCCTTCAACTGAATGCCCGTCAACCGCATTGACGGACCCTGCTCTCCCAACCAACCACGACAATCAAGTCCATGATCTTGCTGCCAGCCACAGCTTCATCACAATGTCATCGCGACTTGAGCGCCAGATGGCGCATATCAAGCGTGGGGAGGGGCGTTGTGGAGAAAAGGACTACGACAAGGCCTTAGAGTTCTTTAAGCAGGTACGTCATTCCTGTTTGCTGTCCCTATTCCCAGCAGAACCTCAGTGCTGCCCCTGTTGGTGTTTACCTCTCTTGCACCGAGTCCCCCTTTTCCCTGCCATTGCTTCATGAGCTTGAGCTTGAGAGAGCACCTGGGGACTGACCTCCTTTCTCCCCTTTCCTTCTACTCATCCTACCAGCACATTGCTCCATCAATTCGCAACCTGTCCAAGAGCTTCCAATTACATGACTCTCTCAATTCCCCACTTCATAGTAACATACTAACAACCCATCTGTAGGCCATCCTGACTTGCAAATGCAACGAAAACACCATCCTGTCAGCAAGGTCACTCGGAGTGGCTATCACAGACATTCCGCTCCCTACCTGCCACTGCAAGGACTACTTCTCCTTACCTGCAGACAACACGCAAGCCATAAACAATCTGGCCAAAGCTCCATGCTCATGTGGCAGTGGCATCAAGTCATGCCAAAGCCAGGCTCATTTTGAGGCCCTGAGCCACATCTCTGGAGTATACGAACGCCAGAAGGACCACCAGACTGCCCTACAGTATGCCAAAATGTTAGCAACTGTGGCGCCTCATCGCCCAGAGGGCTATATCAAGATGGCGAAACTTATTCGCCTCGCCAACGCCGAAGCCAGCATAAAGTCGAGTACCCTGTGCAACTTGTTGTACATCCAAGCTAGCCGCAAGACCCCCGTTGATGGAGACGACAGCATCAGATGGGCTAAGGTCAGTTCTCTCCTCACCTTTTCTTCCACTATTTTGCGTTACGTCAAATGCTGAGGACTATATAAAGGCCCTTCGCTCGGTCATACGCCGCGACATCGTCGCTAGTCTGCCTCGAGAGCTGAGTGTCATGATCCTCAACCACCTCACCCAGGGAGACCTCTCCTGCCGTGCCATGCGAGTCTGCAAGGCGTGGAAAACCATCTGCCGCGACCCAGCCTTATGGAGGCACCTGCGCTTCGTCAAGAACTTGCGCTCTCCTAAGCTCCGACAAACCCTCCGCCCCGGTGTTCTCAACGACGTAGTTGTTAAACGATCCGCAAAACTGGCCACAACGGTCACCATCGACGGTCTGTGGGACTTTGGAATCAACGATGCCCAACTCGGAGCCATGCTGAAGACACTCCGAAACCTCAAAACCCTCCGCATAACGGGCCGTCGTGGTCTGGTTTGGAAACGCAATACAATTGCAGTAGTGCGTCCCAGCTCCTCTTCGATTACAAAATTCAGCGATTTCTGGCGAGCAGTTTGCTGCGATGCCCCGTCGACTTTGACCACCGTCTCTCTTGCAGGATTCGATGTTGGCTACTACAAGCAACCTGTCAACGGTGTCTTCGAAAACTTCCAGCATAATTGGCTAGTCGGTACAGGTCTCGCCAAGTCGTTAAAAAGCCTGAGCCTTGCGTATATGGCTCCTGGGGACCTCGAGCTGGTGGCTGTGGGGACTCTCTGTCGCAATGACTTCTCAAGGCTAGAGACCTTGTCACTAGTGGGCAATACGGGTTATGGCAACGAGACTGTAGCAGCTCCAGACCCTTACCTTGCATTGGCTCAGCTGGCGCAATGTGCGCCCGCCTTAAAGGACATCACCTTCGATTTGATGTTTCGGGTCTACGACGCTGACCTTAAGCCAAATTTCATCACGCACCTAGACCCTGGCTCTGACCGCGACCTACCGCCCATGGTGCCCTGGAAAGAGCTACGACGCCTGAGCCTGGACTGTGAAGCCCGCTCATTCGATGACTACGACTCATCTCTCATTCCGCTCTCCGACACACTTCGTGTTTTAGAGCTTAAGGACGATGGATTACTCCATGCCTGTTACATGTCTAAGTACCATGACAGTCAGTACTGTATATCCGTTCCTCGAGGCTTGGAGCACGTCCTCTGCAATTTCGTTTGGGATGATGGCAGACCCGAGGACATCTTCCGAAATACCCGTGGAGATGGTAATCTCTTCAGGTGTTTTAAACCAAGCATCGACAGTGGTAGTCTTCGCTCATTGGACTTCGTCTATCTTCCTTTCATGCAATTGGTACTTGACGAGGTATTCATGCACCGAAAGGGTGTCCTAAACACTCTGAGTTGCAGGAGCATTGACATTGAAGAATGTTATTACAAGTGGGAGGAATGCGTCTCATGGATGGCCACGTTTCCTAACCTCAAGGTTGTCGGTTTGTACCCCACCGACCCAGACAAGTATCACGAGAAGGGCTGGATGATGGTCACCAGGTTCATGGAGCTGCGCCCCGACGTTCAAACCATCTACACCAACGTCCTCAGGGGTGCCGTTCGAGACGAGGTTCTTGCTCGCGCCACCTCACGCGGCGTCACCATCATCGAAGCGGATCGTGTTCCAGAGCCTGCACTTCAGTTCCCGCCCCTGCCGCCGTGGGAGGGCCCGGTCATCGAGGCTGAGGAGAAACGTGTCGACTTACCCCAGGCGAACGAGGAGGTTTCTGCAGCCCCGAACTAAGACTGCTCGACAAAGTCCCAGCGTTTATGCGAGAGGTCTGTTCACGCTTTCAAGGAGATGAGTCTTTCGGAGAACTGGATCAACGACATAACGCAGGGATAGCTTGGTGTTCGGTGGATCGAGGCTTTGCATGCCTCCATAGCGTGACGTTTCTCTACAGGACGAGGACACAGTATCGTCTTGACTTACAGCGTTGGAATGGATTGCGTGCTTGCATAGCATGGTGTTGATGCTTATCAGATGGCGTTTCTGCGGCGTTCAGGAGAGGCATTGCGGAGCCATCGGTGGCGCCTGCACAAAGGGGACATTGGCGAGGAGGAGGATTTGACTTTCGAACGGCGGGAGACTTTCGTGGGGCCTCAATCTAGGGACAGATGAAAGAGGAATTGATGTCCGCATCGGTCGCGGGTTCTCAACACGAACCATCATGAAGGCCTCGAGACTTCTCGAAATTGGAACATGACATGGCGAGGGCTCGAGGAATTTCGCAGCTCCCCTTCTACAACTCAGGCTGCTTCCTGATTGACACCTATTGGCGGATGGAATTTCTGGAACGTAAGGAGGGGGAATTAGTCAAATGCTAGAGCCAGTTCGTTCGGTGGCTCGGTCGGACCTGGTGGTGGCAAATTGCGACGGCTCAAGAATGGCATCTTACTTGAGTGCTCAGGCTCAGGGTAGGCACACGATCAGTAGCAGATCATGAACTAGTACTGACCGCCCAGCGAATTCCCTTGGCTACACCATCTTGTTGTTTCTGCTAACCGCTCAAACATGTCTTACAGTACCACGGAGTGCATAAGTGTGCTATTTCCACCACAGCTGGGTGCATGACCTTGTCTGGTGGCTTTTTATTTCGTGAGTAGCCTCCGATCCAATGGAGTCGTACGTGCATGGTCGCATGCAACGCACAGAATTTGCAGGCCGTACTCAACCTCTAGTGTTATATATGATCACTGGATCTTGGCTGATCTTAGCAGTCTTGGCTTGCCCCTGTATTTCACAAGGCTCCGGGAGACGTTCCTGTCGGTGACTTGGCTCCTTGGAAAGCTTGGGTCTCGGCTCTGGAGGTCTTTTGACGCAGTCCATGCCTTTCTGAGCACTCCCAAGGCCCGACATTATACTGACATGTGCATAGAATGTTGTCAGTTGATCTCACACAACGAGCACCGGACACATCAGGCGTGCCCCACAAATTACCTTCCGCCTGCAAAGAAGCGACGTGTGCCCCCTCGCCGAGCATGCGAAGTCTTGGTAAGACGTCGTTGGGAACTAGAATGCGGAGAACTACGCACCAAGCGGGTCCCAAGATCACGAGAATAGTGCATCGTGATATTTACAGTACACGAAGTGGACAGCAATTCCCATTGCAGCTTGTCGCCGACTGCGGAAAACGACGCACCAGGACGTTTCCAAAATCACGAGAATAGTGACATCGTGATATTTACAGTACACGAAGCGGACAGCAGTTCCCGTTGCAGCCTGTCGCCGCCTGTTTGCAAACACCGTCGTCTGTTTATTCGAAGCGGGCCCACCGTATCGCTTGAGGCCCCAAGACCGCCGAGCCCGCGCAACGATCAATCACCTCCCCTTATTATGCTAAGACGTTTCCCACAAGCTCCATATGATCCCCGCGGCTTGTTGAAACAATCTATGAATATGCGCCACTGTCAAGCTTTGACTCCCAATCAATCAATTTGTGGAGTAGTACCGCCGAATGTGCGGGCTGCTTCCGCTTGGCGAGCGCGCGTGACAGTTTGTTCTTATTTATATACAGGTGATTATTTATATTCAGGTGATGTGCCTTTTTCATTGCCCTTCATATAGAAAGGGTAGGTAGCATGTCTGTGATATGTTTCTGAGCTGAAGGTCATAGCTCCTCTTTCTTTTCCCTCCTTCTAAGTTCTTGCAGCCAACCTACGGCTTCTTACACTCTTTCCTACGATTCCACGAAGTCATGCGATTTTCAACAACTCTGCTGCTGGCAGCAGCTTCAGCTGCTCGTTTGGTAGCTGGCTATTGGATGGAAGAGATTCCTCACCAGGGCCGATCCACATTCAATGCTGACCCAGACAACTATGTGGTCTTTCGAAACGTGAAGGACTACGGTGCTGTGGGCGATGGAGGCAAGTCTTTTTTCCACCACCTCGTCTACGTCGAGCTCTTGTTGAGCTGCGTGGTGACTGAATTAACATAACGACAGTGGCCGATGATACTGCTGCTATCAACGCGGCCATTAGTGATGGGAATCGCTGTGGGTTCGGTGGCTCATGCCGTGGAGGCTCGACCGTCACTCCTGCGAACGTGTATTTCCCGAGCGGGTAAGTTCTCGATTTTGCTCGAAGGGAGATCAAAACAGAGGCTCAAAGTCTGACTTCGTGAACAGAACCTACCTGATCTCCAGCCCCATCCTCCAATTCTACTACACCCACCTCGTAGGAGACCCAACCAACCTGCCCATCATCAAAGGCAGCGCAAACTTCCCCTCCCTCACCACCCTCGGCCTCATCGACAGCAACCAGTACATCGAAGGCGACGGGCGCCTCTCCTACGGCGCGACCAACGTCTTCTTCCGCCAGATCCGCAACCTGGTCATCGACACCACCGCTGTGCCCGGCAACGCCATCGGCATCCACTGGCCCTCCTCGCAGGCAACCTCCATCTCCAACGTCGTCTTCCGCCTGTCTGAAGCCGAGGGCAATACGCATCGCGGGCTGTTCATCGAAGAAGGGTCGGGTGGCTTGCTCAGCGACCTTGTCTTCTTTGGCGGAGGGCGTGCCGCTGAGATGGGCAACCAGCAGTTCACCGCAAGGAATTTGAGTTTCTTCGGCGCGCAGACAGCGATTCACCAGATTTGGAACTGGGGGTGGACGTACAAGACGATTCGGATTGTGGACTGCCAGGTGGGCATTAACATGTCGGCGCCGGATGTGGGCTCTGCGGTGATCATCGACAGCAGCTTCGAGAACACGCCGGTTGCCATCATTAACGGGAGGGATCCTGCTGCTGAGAGCTCGCCTGGGCCTGGCCAGGGATCTTTGCTGATTGAGAATGTGGATTTCACCAATGTCGGAACGATCATTCAGGGTAACGCCGGTGTTGTGCTTGCTGGTAACGCTGCGGGCACGACGACTCAGAATGGTTTTGCCTGGGTAAGCGACGAAGACCCTCTTCATATCCATCCTCACTCCCACAGTCCATGCTAACACCTCTCGCAGGGCAACGTCTACACCCCCGCCGGACCCACCGAAGGCCTCGACACCACCGACGCCAGCGCCTTCTTCCCCGCCCGCCCGGCCGCCCTCCTCGCCGACGGCTCTAACGCCTACTACGAGCGCGCCAAGCCTCTCTACGAATCCACGCCGGCCGCCAGCTTCCTCTCGGCTCGCGCCTACGGCGCGCTCGCCGACGGCAGCACCGACGACACCGCGGCGCTCAACAAGCTCTTCGCGGACGCGGCCGCAGGCTTCGCCTCGGGCGCCGTCGCCTTCGTCGACGCGGGCTACTACACCGTCCTCGACACCGTGTACATCCCGCCCAACACGCGCATCGTCGGCGAGGCGCTGTCGTCCGTGATCCTGGCCACCGGCGCTGCCTTTTCCGACATCGAGAACCCCAAGCCGGTGGTCCAGGTCGGCCGCGCGGGCGAGACGGCGGGCCGCGTCGAGTGGAGCGACATGCTGGTGTCGACGCGCGGCGGCACGGCGGGCGCGGTGCTGATCGAGTTCAATCTCAAGAGCGAGGACGAGCCGTCGGGCATGTGGGATGTGCATGCGCGGGTGGGCGGCTTCGCGGGCAGCGACATGTTGGTCGCGCAGTGCCTGAAGACGCCAGATGTGGAGATCACGGAGCCCGATCCGAAGTGCACGGCGGCGTATATGGCGGTGCATGTGACGAAGACGGCAGGGAATATCTACATGGAGAACAACTGGCTTTGGGTCGCTGAGTGAGTTTTGCCCCCTCCCTTCGTCTCTCCCCACATGGAGTCGCTCCTTGTACTGACAAGCACACCTCTCAACCACAGCCACGACATCGAGGACCTCAACTCGACGCAGATCCACGTCTTCGCCGGCCGCGGCATCCTCATCGAGTCCGAGACGGGCCGCCTCTGGCTCGTCGGCCACGGCTCCGAGCACTTCTCCGTGTACCAGTACCAGCTGCTCAACACGCGCGACGTCTGGCTCGGCCACGCGCAGACCGAGACGCCCTACTACCAGCCGAACCCGCCCGCGCCGGCGCCGTACAACACCGTCAACGCGGCGCTGGGGGACCCGGACTTCGACGCCGACTGCGCGGCCTCGCCGGGCAACACGAACCTCACCGTCGGCGAGACGGGCCTCGCCGCGCCGTGCCGCATGGCGTGGGCGGTGCGCGTGGTGGGCAGCGAGAACGTCAAGTTCTACGGCGCGGGCTTCTACTCCTTCTTCAACAACTGGAGCACGAGCTGCTCGGTGCGCGAGAACGCGCCGCGCTGCCAGGCGCGCATCTTCGGGCTGGCCGACGGCGCGGCGGCGCTGGGCGTGGTGGAGGTGTACGGGCTGGACATTGTGGCGTCGATCAGCATGGTCACGAGCAAGGGGGCGGATGTGGCCGTGTACACGGACAATGTCGCGACGTTTGCGGATACATTGGCGGTGTTTAAGGCTTCGTGATGGAAGCTTATGGGAACGGAGTCTACTTACCTCGTTTCAGATGTATATATTCAAGCGTGACGAGAGCACCGAGAACACGATTTTATGACCGCAGCCAGCAGAAGCATCCAGTTCCAGAGCCGGGTGAATAAACGTGAATAAATGATATCCAACAATGCAATTATATAAATCAACCAAACACGCGAAACAGACGATGCAACGCTCCTCCACCTCCTTGAAAGAAATCACATGCAAACCAGCGAATTATTATCCAACCGTCTTCTCTTTCCTCAACCCTCCACCTCGCCCGGCGCGACCTCCCCAGCAATCAAACTCCTCAACTCCCACGGACTCAACGTGCTCCGCCTCCGCGACGCAACCCTCGCCGCACGACTCCGCACCTCACGCTTCCGCTTCGCACCCGCATCTTTGCTCTCTCCGTCGCCCTCCACCGGCGGCGGCGCTGCTAGACCTTTGTCGCTTGCCTCCCCAAGCCGCCGCTTCGCCGGCGACAGTTGTGAGGAGGCAGCGCTGTTTTTACAACTACTACTGGCGGACCCACTCTCCGCAGCCTCGACTTCCGTGCCAGCAGTAGAAGCAGCATCCATGATGCTCACCCCGCCCGCGAGCCCGTTCTCGTCTGCGCTGACTGTCGACGACGACGCGCCCGACGCGTCGCGAGCGCGCGGTCCTTGCTCTTGCTGACTATTCGCCGCTGATCCACTGTTGTTGTTCTTCCCCAACCTAGCGGCCTTTAATTTCGCTCTGACCCTTGCGGCATTCGCCTCGCGCTCAGAGGCCGCGAGCTTCGCTGCGATGCCGGCGACGGTCACAGGCGATTGATGGGGCGCGGGGAGCAGCGACGCATTGATTGCTTTGCTGCGCGGAAGGCGGGAGGCTGATTTTGTGGGGGAGAGCTGGCGGGGGTTGGGGGAGTCGGTTGTGGTGGTCGTTGTCGTTGTCGTTTGCGAAGGTAGACTTGCTGCGGTCGGCGGCTTGCTGTCGGGTGGAGAGGACTTCTTTTGCGCCGGTTGGGGGGTGGACTGCACCTGCACAGCGGGGGAGTTGTTTTTGGAGCTGTTGCTGCTCGTCCGCGTTGGTCGCGGTGGTGGCGGCATTGCTCCTGCGGCGACTGGCCGGGGCTTGGAGGGAGGCTCGGGCTTGGAGCGCGCGGTGGTGCGTGAGGATGAGGATGTTGTGGGGGCGATCGCGCGCGTTGAGCGTTGGCGAGTGAGTGGCTTCGCCGCGGGTGCTTCTTTCTTCGCCGACGGTGGTGCTGCGGCCCTGGTGGGTCTGGTGGTGGCAGGTTTCGTAGCGGTTGCGGGCGAGGGCTTCTTTGCTGATGTCGCGGACCGGGTGGATCTTGCGATCGTTTTGCTGGAGCCTTGGGAGGTGGTAGAGTCTTGTGCTGGTTCGAGTAGGAGCACGCTGTCCAGAGAGGAATTCGAGTTGGTAAAGAGTCCTGAATTTGGCCGTGACTGTGGTTTGTCGTTCTGTGCGTCTTTGCACGTCTTCAATCGCTTCTGCGGTGACTGTCCCGCTTGTGTGCCATGGGCCGATAGAGCAGGTGCTTCGGCACTCTGGCTGGCTGTGTCCTCAATGAGATGCCCGGAGCGTTTCCTAGACTTCTCAGTAATCCCTTGAGGCGGTTTGCGGTTGCCAGCTAGATGAGTCTCTTCCAGAGGAGTGATTTTCGGTGGTGGCGGTAGTGTTAAAGACGAGGGCGACTCGTCGATAGAAGAAGCAGCAGCAGACTCCTGCAGAATCTCGACGTTCGGCTCGATGACGTCCAAATCCTCCATATCGATATCAGCATCAACATCATCCTGGAAAATGCTAGACTCCGAATCGCTGTCATCAAGACCGTCGTGCACCTCCTCGTCGTAGTCAGGCACCATGTCGCGGTAGTCGTCCGCCGGAACAAGATGCAGTGACTCGGGCGGACTCGGCGAGCCCTGCCGCCGCGCAAAGCTGCTTTCCTCTTCTTCTTCTTCTTCGTCCTCCTCCTCCTCCTCCTCCATCAACGTTGGCAACTGAACATGCTCATTCTGCGCGGTCTCCGTCACATTTCTAATACGCACGGGGCTCAGTCGCTCCGCCATCTTCAGATCCTCCAAGTCCACAGGACGGCCGTCCGCAGCCATCCGGCGGCGCCAGCTGTCAATGAGCCGTACAGCCTCCTGCCAGCGCACCTCCATCTTCTCCCAGCTGTCGCGCAAGCGGAAGATCTCCTCGTCGCGGAGTTCGAGCTCCTCGACGGGGACGAAGGCTGGATTGCTCAGCATGGTTCGGACGTGGGAGAGTACGCCGTCCATATCCGGGAGTAGTTCGTCCGGGTTGACGGACAAATCGACCACGCGCCCGTCGCCCTTGCTGGGAGCGGCCTCCACGTTGTCTTCGCTTTCCTTGCCCCACCCGCTCATGTCCTTGAGGCTGCCAAAGGTCTTGCGGATCAATGCGAGTGCTGTCTCATTTTCCTCATTCAGATTCTTGGCCAGCTGTGCCAGGAACCCATTGGTTTCCTGGCGCAAGTCATACCCCTCATCCATAACAGACGAAGCACCAACAACCCCAGCCTCATCCCCGCCGATTTCCCCCGTCACATGTATAGTCGTAATTCCGGCACTCTTCCGCTCTCCCCTCGCGCGCCCGGCCTCGGCCACCGCCTTCTTGAGCGCCTCGATCTGGCGATCCCGGCGGCGCACGTCGGTAGCGCAGGCGGCGCGGGTGTCGGCGACGAGCTTCTTGGTGCGGACGGCGTCGTCCTTGAGCTTGTGGATGGTGGCCTCGGCGGCTTTGAGCTGGGCCTGGAGGGCGGCGTCGTGGGCGTCGGCGAGGGCGAGCTTGCGCTGGGCGTCGGTGAAGCGGTCTTGCAGGCGCGAGAGGTGGTCTGTTTGGCGGAGGGAGTCGGCGCGCAGGGTGCGGAGGGTTGTGGAGAGGGATTCGCGGTGTTCGGCGTCGCGCTGGGAATTGAATTATCAGCTTTTGGACGGTGGGCGTGACGGCTAGAGCGAGTAGAATGGGTGGGAGGAAGGAATGAGGAACGCACGTCTCTGCGGAGGATCAGGTCGTTGACAACACTCATGATTCGGCCCATGGTGTCGGCCAGCTCGTAGGCGTCGTCGCCGGGACGATCAAAGTCGATGGAGCGGCCATCGCGAAGGAGTCCTCGTGACAGTAGTTGGTTGTTGATGTACAGCGACGCTGTGCGCAGGTTTTCGGAGTCGATCATGTTGTTGGAGGAGGAAGTGAGGTCGTGAGGGTCATTCCGCCGGGCGAATGTTGGCGGAAGCGATAGGAATTGTATTCGATGTCTTGTAGCGATGGTGTACAGCGCATGGGAACGGGCGGGTATGGTTCAATTCCTAGTGTCCGTATTACGGTCGTGGAAGAGGAGAGAGGATGCACTGGAGTATGGTCAGTGCTACCAACATGCTGGAGTGCGAGACCCTTGTCGATTCTTGCTGATGTTCAGTGTTTGGAAACCATTGTTCGCGTTTTTAGTGGGTACCCCGAGCCCTCGCTTCCGTTACCACAGCAACCAAAACACGCTGACACGTCCCCCCAGAAAAGACCCCACGCATGAATTTACAATCTCTGCATTTCAGCGCCAAACTCTTTTTTTTCTTCCGCAACTACATTTTGTACACCACAACCTTTCCCCATCAGCCGACAACCCTCGTGGCAGCCTTTCAGTCGCTGGCTGGATGATTCGTTGGTTTATCCGTTCATGCACTGTTGTCTGAGCTGAATCTGGGGAAGGTGAGGATGTGAGCTGACCTGGGATACGAACACGGGCGCCTTGATCATGCGCTGCGCACTCTTCATCGATGAGGCCACTTGGCACTTGCTGGCGATGGGTGCTGTCGATCCCCAGGTCAACATGCTACTGGTACGTTTACACACTTCTACTTGCCCGTCTCTCCCCTCTACGGAGTACATCTACACCATCGCCATTCACATGATGAGAAACATTGGTCCGTGTTTCTGAGCAGCTTAAGACCCTGTCATAAGAGGACAAACCAAAGCACTTTGTGCATCTCTGATCCCATCACGATCTCCAGCGTCTTCCATCGAGTTTCTTGACGAGAAACCAACAAGCTGACCTTGGCTGATTTTAGATTTGACAACAATTTGATGAATGTTCCGGTGACCGTGTTTTACCGAACCCAGAGTAAGTCAAACCATCCCCTCCCACAATACCATCTCCCTCCAACATGATGATTCTTTAAATAGAGGCTGTTTATGAATTTGTTCCACAACAAACATGTTTTCTTATCAACCAACTACATTGTTCTTTCTCTGATCAAAAACCCACATTCCCCTATTGACTCCCATCATGCTAGTCTGGCCTATGCTGACCCTTTGGGAACAGGATGAAACTACCTAGGTAGATGCCAATGCCCGGAGAAGTTGTGCCGTCGCTCCGAATGAATGACGCCAGTACTCGGTAGGAAGTAGGTACGGGGTACAGAGGTCCTTCTCCCTGTAGGATTTTGAGTTTAGCAGTTCCGTGTGGCTTCAGGGGTTTCAAGGTTGCGAGACAGTTGACCTGGACCTACCCCGCCCTCCAAGCTCGAGGATGCGGGGAATTCAAGGCTGTGGCTGTCGCAGGTGACTGCTCGATGCTGACCACCCCCACTCAAGGTCAAGGTGAAGCTCAAGCTCGAGCTCAAGCTACAGTTGCAGCTCGTTTTCCGTAATTTCTCCTCCAAATACCACAACCTTTCATCCAATACTCACAGTCCATCTCATCGCTGAATTTCCCTCCGTTCTGCGTGTCGTGACCATGACTATCTCAGAACTCTTCCCAGCCAAGCAGATTCGCTTTGACCACCATCCAGACGGCTTTGGCCTGGGCAACGCAACCCCTCGTCTGTCATGGCGATATGCATCCAATGCCGACGGCGGGGACGGGCCCCGTGATGCTCCGGGCGAGAACTGGGCGCAGAAGGGCTATATTGTCGATGTGCAGGTCCTCGAGCCAGGTCTCGGTAGCACAGTCAAGGAAAAGCACCGCGTTGAAGTCGCCTCGGATAGCTCCCTCTTCGCGCCATGGCCTGCCCCAGCTCTGCGTTCACGCGAGAGGGCCCGCGTTAGAGTCGTCGGCCACAATTCGTCCAAGAAGCTGTTTGCAGGCCGAGAACAAGACTCGCTGGATGTTATGGTTCCCAACGCGGACCGGTCCTCGTCTGCTGCAGGGGAGAAGGTAACCGCAATGCGATCCACCGACTATACGGAGGTTGAAGTTGGGCTTCTCGAGGCGTCAGACTGGAAGGCCAAATTCGTCACCTCGACAGACCCTCCAGAGCCGGACGATGTCCCTCACCGGCCCACTCTCTACCGCAAGGTATTCACTCTCGACGACAAGAAGGGAGCAGGCAGTTCTTCTTCCAAGGGCACCTACGCCAGACTCTACATCACTAGTCTTGGTCTGTACGCAGCATACATCAACGGCAAGCGTGTCAGTGACCACCATATGGCCCCTGGCTGGACTAGCTACCACTATCGTGTGCAGTATCAAACCTTTGATGTCGGCGACCTGCTCAAGCCCGGAAAGAATGTCATCGCCGTTGAGGTAGCCGAGGGCTGGTACGCCGGCCGCCTGCTATGGCAGCACGGTCTGCGGAACCTCTACGGCGACAAACCCGCCTTCATCGCCCAGCTCGAGGTGCACAACTCAGACCAAGATGTCACCCAAATCCTCTCAGACGACTCATGGACCAGCCACCCATCGCCCAGGCAGAGCGCCTCCATCTACAACGGCGAGACCTACGATGCCCGCGAGATTCTCCAAGGCTGGGACCAGCCCGACTTCAAAGAATCCAGCACATGGAAGAAGGCACGCATCTTCGACTTCGACATTTCCAAAACAGCCCTCGTCGCAACCGATGCTCCGCCCGTGCGCATCACCGAAGTCGTCCAGCCCATCAATGTTTTCACTAGCCCCAGCGGCAAGACCCTCGTCGATTTCGGGCAGAACCTCGTCGGCCGCGTGTCCATCTCCGGGCTGCAGAAGCCCGCCGGCCACCGCCTCCAGATCCGCCACGCTGAAGTCCTCGAGAACGGCGAGCTCGGCACGCGGCCACTCCGCGACGCAGAAGCCACGGACGTGTACATCTTCTCGGGCAAAGAGTCCACCAAAGACGAGTGGGCGCCGCAGTTCACCTTCCACGGCTTCCGCTACATCGAGCTCACAGGCTGGTCCGCCTCCGATCCCACCCCACCCTCCACAACCACCCTCTCCGCCCTCGTCGTCGGCTCCGACATGCACCGTACTGGCCACTTCCAGTCCTCGGACGCCCTCGTCAACAAGCTGCACTCCAACGTCGTCTGGTCCATGCGTGGCAACTTCCTCTCCGTGCCCACCGACTGCCCCCAGCGCGACGAGCGTCTCGGCTGGACCGGCGACATCCAAGTGTTCACGCCCACCGCGACCTTCCTCTACTCCTCCGCCGGCTTTCTCTCCAACTGGCTCCGCGACCTGTCCATCGACCAGCTCCTCCTCGGCCCCACCGTCGGCCGCAGCCCGGGCATCGTCCCGGTGGTCATCCCCGACGTCCTGCACAACCGCATCGCGCAAGACGACCTCCCCGTCGCCATCTGGGACGACGCCGCCATCCTCGTCCCCTGGGCCGTCTACCGCGCCTCGGGCGACAAGGCCGTCCTCGAGGCCCAGTTCCCGTCCATGGAAGCGCACCTGCGCTCGTCCGTGCGCCGCGCGCCCGACGGGCTGTGGGACCCGAGCCTGTTCCAGTACGGCGACTGGCTGGACCCGAACGCGCCGCCCGACGACGCCGCGCTGGCGACGACGGACGGCACGCTCGTCGCGGACGCGTACCTCGCGTACGTCACGCAGGTGGTCTCGCGCGTCGCCGTCGTCGTCGGGAACGCGGGCGCCGCCGCGGCGTACCAGGCCGAGGCGGACGCGCTCAAGGCCGCGTTCCAGGCCAAGTACGTCGCGTCGTCGGGCTTGGTCGTCGGCGACTCGCAGTGCGCGCTCGCGCTCGCCATCTGCTTCGAGCTCCTCGCCTCGTCCGCGCAGGTCGCCGTCGCCGGCGCACGCCTTGCGCGCCTCGTCCGCCAGCGGGGCTTCAAAGTGTCGACCGGGTTTGCCGGCACGCCGCTGGTCCTGCACGCGCTCACGGCGACCGGTAATGTGGACTTGGCGTATGAGATGCTGCTGACGAAGGACTGCCCCTCGTGGCTGTACCCGGTGACTATGGGCGCGACGACCATCTGGGAGCGGTGGGACAGCATGTTGCCTGATGGACGGATTAATCCGGGGAGTATGACGAGTTTCAATCACTATGCGCTGGGCAGTGTGGCGGATTGGCTGCATACTGTTGTCGGCGGGGTGGAGATGGTTGAGGCTGGGTGGAGGGCGTTTCGGGTGCGGCCGAGGCCGGGAAAGGGGCTGGAGAGGGCGGAGGTGAGGTTTGAAGGGCCGTTGGGAACGGTGGGGTGTAAGTGGGTGGTGGATGGGCAGGGTGTGTTTCGGATGAGGGTCGAGGTGCCACCGAATGCGAGGGCGTTGGTGGTGATGCCGGGCCAGAGCGAGGAGGAGGGGGTGTGGAGAGGGGCGGGGGTTTGTGAGGTTTCTTGTGAGATTGATGGTTGGGTGTGAGGAAAGTTCGTGGGTTCTTTGATGATGCTCTGTTCTTGTGCTTAAGAGGCTGCTGATTCAAGTAAGTGTTATACAGAATGGTCTGCAGCCTACTACCGTGATCTTTTCCGGAACCAGAATCTTATCTGCGCGTTTCTGCTGCCCTAGCGAGAGGTGGGAATGTAAAGGTGGATTCCGGACCGGATTTCGGGAATCTTGCATGGCTGATGTCCCATCTACTACCCAGATATCAAGTCGCAACTTTGGAAGACCGTGAAGCCGGTGCAAAGCATATATGCATACGCATACCTGCCTGAAAGCCTCTGGATGGGCCTGAAAGTAAGTGAGTACGTAGCAGTCATATCGATTTTACCCAGCACGTCCGAGGTCGAGAAGATTGAAACACATCTCCCAGGACAGTTTATGTACTTCCCATGTACGCAGTACACATCCAGCCTTGTTATACCCACGCATGCGCAAGCGCCACCTGTCCGAGTGGCGATTGGAGCCTGACCGATATGCAGACGGAGTCAGCAGATCAGCTGCCTGCGTCTGTCGAGTTGCCTGCGGCCCCCTCTTTTCATTCCAGCTGGTCATCTCGCCGCATGCTGCTTCTTTGGTTCATCTCTCGAAGCCTCCGTCCTCCAGCTTCCGCCTCATCATGTCGTTTGTACCCCCAAGAACAGGGCAACATCGCACCTGGGCCTTCATATCGGTCGCATGTCCCCTGGAGTTCCGCCTTCTCAGACCTAGCCTCCTCGCATTGGGGCCCGATCACGCACCCTCATGAGCCCGGGTACACTTCGCAGGATTCTTGAAACACGCCGGGCACTTGTCCCCGGCGGCTCGCACAGGTCGACTAAGCATTGGAAAATAGCAGACGCCGTGCTTGGAAGCGCTGGAAGCTACTGAGGGTCAAAATGGACAGCGCCGTGGACGACAACTACCAAACGTGCCTGGGTTGCGAAAACGCGATGAATAATCCCGGCTCTGGCATGACAGTGCCTCATCGCAGCTTTTCATACAAGGACTGCTTTCGTCAAATCCAGACCTGGCTACAGCGCTGCGTACAGGGGCATTTGGCATGAAGCTGGGGCGAAGCCTCAACCCATTTACCGACGCGTGTCTTAGACCTGGACGTTCGAGATGGCTCCGCGGATGTTTCTCTTGTCGACGGTGGCGGCAAACATGAGAAATACGCAGCTTTAAGCTACCGTTGGGGTTCTTCGCCCGAGACCATCTTCCAGACCACTTCGGCCAACTTGGAGAGAAATCGATCCCGAATAGATACGAACAGCCCTGCTTTTAACAACCTCTTCCGCGACGCTGTGGCCTTTACACGATCACTAGGCATTCGATACCTCTGGATTGATGCACTATGTATCATTCAAGACGATCAGGCCGACTGGCTTGCCGAGGCTGAGAAGATGGCTACTGTCTACTCCGGCGCCTATCTCATCATCTCAGCCTCAGTGTCTACATCACCTGATGATAGGTTGTTATCGAAGACGACAGACTTCATCGACCAAGGTCATTGGCCCAACCACATGAGCGATGAACTGAATCTTGGTACCCTGGCAGACCGTGGATGGTGCCTTCAAGAGCGGTGCCTGTCCCGACGAATCATCCACTTCGGATATGAGCAGACATACTGGGAGTGCTGTCGAGCTACCTGTAGTCAACATATTACCCATAATACCAAGTTTTACAACAATCATGTTCTCACATCATACGACAGAATACTTCTTGGCCCACTGGCATTTCGCGACGACACGCTACAGAACATGGATCTGGAGCAGCTAGAGGCTCTAGCTTGTCGCAACCCACGGACAAAAATAGATCCATACCATCATTGGTACAGAATCATGAAAGACTATACCAGGAGGCAGCTGACAAAGACGAGTGATTTCTTTCCAGCAATGCTGGGCTTGATCAAGACATTCAAGGCAGCAACTGGGGATCAGATGCACGTGCCCTCGGGTTTGTGGCGAGGCGACTTGGTCTTCGGTTTACTTTGGTCGCGGGAGCGTTATTGGTCCTACAGAGTTCAGGAGCCCCGGGATGCTTCAGCACCATCCTGGAGTTGGCTGAGTGTGCCAGGACAAGTGAAATGGCCTGACGACGGGGGATCCGCAGTCCGAGAACAAGTCCTGGCCATTACAGCCATGACCCTCGATGACACTAAAACGTCTATATCACTGCGAGGGAAGCTTTTGGGTCCGTCTGAATTAGATGGAGTTCGTCACAATGAAAGGTACCCGTCACAGGGAGAAAGGCGCCTCATTCGTTGCGACACAGACGGGGAACTACAAGTACGAACTACTCTTCGGAAAGGTGAAATGCCGAAGGGAATCCATGTGCTCGTTTTCGTGGTACCTTCAGATCGTGGAGCTATTTATGGGGGTGGGTTGATTGGTCATGGTCTTGTGCTTGCCAGAACAAACGAGCGCATGGACTTGTACCGTCGAGTCGGCTACATACAGCTGCCGGACCTGAAGCATTACACCTACCAGCCACCTATCCATAGTCTACCACTGCAGACCATCACAATTATTTGAGGCGGAATTTGGTGGTAGCGGAAAATTCGAATGGACTCGTTCAGCTCTTGATGTGCAAGGCGCCGGCGCCATTGGCAAAACAAGGAAAGCTCATATATTAATTTGTTTCTGCAGCTCTACGTGAATCCACTTGTTCTTCTCTAGAAACCAATTCAAAGCGTCGATCGCGGCTGTGAGATCATCCTCCATTCCAAAGTGTTTGTAGGCCAGCAACAAGTCATGCCGTGCCTTCGCCACAGGGTAGAAGAGAACCTTGTTCCCTCGAACTTCCGCCATCTTGTCCGCGAAGCCTTTTATGGGGTCGAACGACGCCTCCACACCTCCAGCCACGACACCGACAGGCACAGAAGTCAGGAAGGGGTGATGAAGCGGCGAGACATAAGGCTGCGCCTCAGCTGAAAGCTGTCCCTTAGGAGGCAGATACGAGTCCGCACCCCACTGCAGCAACGGACCAGACAGAATATCAGCCTGCGCCCCGAGGAGGCGGGTTGTCGTGAGGTGCTTGGTGAAGATCTCGGAGCATGGGCGACCGGAGCTCTCGTGGCCGAAGTGCAGGACGAAGGCGCCGCCGGGGAAGTGGAGGACGACTTTTTCTTTGGCAAGCTCGGCGGAGTTGGTGGGAGGTAGGCTGGGGCGCCAGACGCCTTTTACGGGAAGGGGCTTGATGGCAGATGTTGGAGCTAGGGGACCGGAGAAGAGGTCGGAGGGCGGGTCAATGTGGACGAGTCTTTCTTTTGCATTTTCAGGGGCGTCACTGTCTTCTTGTTAGTGCAATAATCCCGGCGGTGCATCACAGTAGAGCTGGCGATAAAGGCAAGTTTGCCCCTGGTGTGCAGGCCAATGTCTCGGTGTAGGTGACCAAGCCTTCCGAGAGCGAGTCCACTGATATGGTGGAAGAAAAGCAGACGTACTCGAGAACATGGCGGGACTGGGTTGTAGTGAAATGTGCAAAGCACGATTTCAGCATGGTGCTGGCCAAGCTCTTTCTGGCATCCCATTCTGGATGAACAGGTTTCACGAGGTATCGCAGGTACAGAAGTATCGCGTATGGTGGTGCAAGAAGGAGGAAGAAGGCCGTGTAGATAGTTTTGAAAGGTTGGTCTGACCATAGCGGAGCCATGCTGCCACTTCTCTGGTGGTGAGTATGCCCGACAGTGTACGGCTCGCGGAAGGGGGAGGAGCAGCGGACTTGCCTGGTCTTCCGTTGACGGAGGCTGGCAATTTATGTGAAAATGAGAAGGAAACAACACCTGATAGCCAAAGGCAACACATTGAGCCCCGACAACCTCCAGGCCCAGCCGCGCACAAATTACTCCTCCCGTGCCCAGCGCACGCAGAAGTACGCTCTACTGTACTCTGTACACCTGGGCACTAGTGGTGCTGCAAGCCACCTATCCGCCGCTGGGAACTTTACACTTCAGCCTCCAAGGCCATGCTCCAGGATGGACGGCATGGCCCGTTCCTCTATGGCCCAGAGTGCAGCAGATGTGGCCCAGCATGCAACCTGAACAGATATACAGACTACTCTGGGCCGCATAGTCGGAGGAAGCTGGCTACACGCGACTTCAAGCCCTTAATGAACAGGAGTGCAACGTGACGTAGGACTTGCTCGCTCAGCCTTAAATGCGAACCTGGAGTCGGTCAGTCCTCAGCCTGGATGAAGTAACGCAGAGAGTAAAAGGTAACGAACGCCCATCCTTCCCTACAATTCTTCCAGCCGCCAGCCCACGGACTTCTGGACAGTGGACTGGAAATGTGGGGGATGCGGCATTGTCAGCATCGGGCAAACAAAAGGCAAACAGCCCTATGGAAGATCCAAACATTCTCCTGCAGGTTGGATGCAAGTGGTCAATAGTTCGGATGCGCGGAAGGACAATCGTTAATCCTCCTGTTGCCTAACTTCTAGATGTCTAGTTGGGACTCGGAACCGCAGGCTTCAAGGCGCAGCAGCACTTTGTGTACTTCATGAACGAGCATGATCACGTACCTCTACCTCGGCTGCTACTTGTGTACATCGATCGTATCGCACGACTTCGCAGTTACGATATACTTTGATACACATTAAGGGGGGGGGGGACCACGGCCAGCCTCCGTGTCTTTCGACTACTGCTTCCTCGAGCCGTAGAAGGACGCCTGTACGCGCTCTGTGCAGTCGGATCAGAAGGTACAGGTGCCCCATATACTATCCCTGGTAGGTGTCGGGCCCCTCGGTATATCGACTTCAAGTTCCAGTGCCGCAATTCCCTGGCGAGAACGACCTCAAGGCGGTCCAGTTTTGAAGCTGAGCCTCTTCAAGTCTGTCGATGGCAGGAAGAATCGAAGCCAATGTAGGAGAACAAGCGCAATCCATCGCAGGTCTAGGTCGATTGGAGACCGCATGAGGGAGATTATGGCTTGGAGTTAAATCTCGTATGTCGACACCCGCATTGCTCGGAGCTGGGACAGCTGCGCGCGGAGTTGGTGGCCGACCATGTTACCAGTGCAGTGGAGTCTTGCGGCTTCTGATGCCAAAATCCGAGCTGAGGCCGTTGGCGTGGACAGGTCCCCCCATGTGTTCGGTGTCGACTGTTCTGTGGCGGTCGATTCGCTGTTCCCCTTCTCATGTCAGGACAATGCGGAAGTCTCAGTTGTTCAACTGCTGAGAAGCTCAATAATTGCACAGTTCGGTGGACTGCTGCTCAGAAGTCTGAAGAGCGAGCACGTGCAAAGACAATCTTGGAGGATCTGAGAGCATCAGGCAGGGGAAGCTGCTTGACAGACTTCCGGCTTCTGCTTCTCTGTTGCATTTCGTCGCTTTGTGATCGTTCACCGTCCGGACGCTGTATCCTCCTGGCGGAAAGGAAAGCTAAACGCAGGCCCCACTGACACACTGACCAAGATGCGAGAGAAAGTGCTCAGTAGATGTGTCTGATTAGGTCATGATGAGGTAGGCATGGGTTGATGAGGGACTGCTTTGTCCAGAGCATTCGCGCATGAAGTGAAGCGCGTCAGCCCCCAAAGTGGAGCAGTGTCACGGGTGGAGCGCCGGCATCTTCTCCGTCTCCGGCAGCCCCGGTTGGCTCGGCCGGCATCAGCAAGGGCCGAGCGAGGCAGCAAGGTCGGTAGATTCGGGACAGGGGAGTACCCCAGCTGACAGGGGAACCCCTGGTCCCGCCTGGTCGGATTTCATCTCGCGCCTTCTTATTTTCTCTTTGAGTTCTTCAAGATTGGCGAGTTCTAAGTCATGCCACCTCCCTTCACGCATTAGACTCATCACACGACACTCAGCCTTGTTCTTTTGCTGCCGCCGTCCTCTCTCATCTTCTTGGCCCTGAAATTGTCTCGGACGAAGCCATCTCTGGCTGTTCATTCAGCGCGCGAGACGCATCGCGAAAGTGACATCTGACAGTTGACTTTCTCGCTACCTGCAATCGGCCGCCTGCTTCTCGCTTCTTATGACCGGCAGGAGTTCCACTTTCCCATTCACCACGAGGGGGTACATCGAGATTCAGACCAAGTTAGGCATCAATCATCCCTTTCGAGTCACGACACAACCCGGAAACAGGCTCCAGCCAACCGTGAAAACTTTAATTTGCTTCACTTCATCGCGCTGATACGGAGTATCGTCTCTTCACATCCTCACATCGCTCCCGGCCAACGCAGTCACCATGGCCATGTCCAACGAAGAATGGGAGGCCATCTCGGAAACCATCCCGTCGGCCGACTCGCCCTTCCTCAAAACCTTCCTTGACGGCCGCGCCAAACTCATCAACGAAGAAAAACGCCAACGTGCCGACCACTCCTTCCGCGAGTCGCTGTCGCCCATTGCCCGCCGCGCCTGCCAGATCGTCGACGCCATCCGCCGCGAGGAGCAGCGCACGCTATGGACGCCCGAGTACGAGGACGAGCTGGCCGTGCGCGAGGACTGCACCATGCACAGCGGCATGATGTTCACGCTGGCTAAGGCCCGCATGGAGACGACCAAGCTGTGGCGCATCGTGCGCAAGATGCCCAAGGGCAGCATCCTGCACGCCCACCTCGACGCCATCGTCGACCTGGACTTTGTCTTTCGCGTGCTGCTGGACGAGCCGGGCATGCACATTGCAGCGCACGAGACGCACTTGGCGACGGCGGAGGTCCGGCTGGATGCGCTGGTGAGCTTTCGGTTTTTCAAGAAGGAGAGAAACGCGGACATGTCGATTTGGGATGCCAAGACGTACCGCCAGGGCGAATTCGTGCCCGTGATGAAGGCGGCAGAGTCGTTTCCTGAGGGTGGACGTGAGGGCTGGATCAAGTGGATGAAGAGCAAAACGACGATTTCCGAGACGGACAGTTTGGAGCAGCACCATGGCGTGGATCATATTTGGAAGAAGTTCAACAGGTGCTTCATGATCATGGGCACAGTGCTGCACTACGAGCCGATACTTCGGAAGTTCTTGCAGCGGTTGATGGCGCAGTACTACGAAGATGGCGTGTATTGGGGTGAACTGAGGTATGCCCTTTTCCTTGAAATTCAATGTTGACGGAACGAGAGACTAACGACAACAACAGGTTTACGTGGCCTCTCAACTACTACCGCCTCAACTCCGAAACCGCCGAGAACGACTACTCTCACATGTTCACTGTGATCAAGGAAGAGCTCGCCTCCTTCCAAGCCTCCCCTGAAGGCAAGGGCTTTTGGGGCATTCGCATGATCTGGACGTCCCTTCGCATATGGGACCAAAAGACCCTTGTCCAGAACATGGACTACGCCATCACGACCAAGATAGAGTTCCCTCAGCTCCTTGCCGGCTACGACCTCGTGGGACAGGAAGATCTTGGCCGCCCCTTGCGCGACGTCCTCCCGGAACTTTTCTGGTTCCGCCAGCAGTGCAGTGACGAGGGGGTGGGCGATGGCATGCCATTCTTCTTCCACGCAGGCGAGACGCTCGGTGACGGCACTGATACGGACCAGAACTTGTTCGACGCGGTCCTGCTAGGCACGCGGCGGATTGGTCACGGCTTTAGTCTGTATAAGCACCCGCTGCTCATCAGTATGGTCAAGGATAAGCGAATCTTGGTGGAGAGCTGCCCGATTTCTAACGAGGTGCTGCGCCTGTGCGGAAGCATCACGAGCCATCCGCTGCCAGCACTAATTGCAAGGGGCGTGTCGTGCTCGTTGAGCAACGATGACCCGGCTATGCTAGGACAGGTAAGGAATATCTCCTTTCCCTTCATCTTTGCTCGTTCTGCATCTGGTCGTCTAATATGCAACTACAGGATACGGCAGGCATGAGCCACGATTTTTGGCAAGCCCTCCAAGGTTGGGAGAACCTCGGCCTGGCAGGTCTGGGCTCGCTCGCGGAAAACAGCATCCGCTGGAGCTGTTTCGAGGACCAGTCCGCCGACGAATGGGTCAAAGACATCAAAGCGGCGAGCCTGGGTTCTGGCATCAAGGCGCAGCGGCTAAAGGAGTGGGGCGTTCTGTGGGAGAAGTTCTGCCTGTGGATCTGCGAGGAATATGGTGAGGAGTATGGCGAACAGGAGCAGAAGTAAAAAAGAGAGATTCGGGTCCATCTGCGCAAGATTAACCTGCCAGCGTGTGGGATACAAGATGATGGGACGTTGGTCTCCAACGGCGTTTCAACGCTACACATAGACATGCACATAATCGTAATCAACAAGGGCCAAACCCTGGGATGGGGGCATGGGAAAGAAGGACGAGAGGGGAGTCAACGATATCGCACAATTCAGGCGTTTCGGGCGGGGAGTTGGACGGGTATTTGAGTTCTAGGTCAAGGGGAATGCTTGGGGAAGGAGTTGCATAAAAATGGGGGGTACGAGCTGCAGCTACATGCTTCATTCAACATTGGGACTTGCATAGATCCAGAGATCTTTCAACTTTTGCAGGACTACTTAGAAATACAGCAGACAAGTATATCAAACTGATACTTGAACGGCTTGCACGAGCGTGAATCTCGAACTTGGACTCTACGTGACAGAGACTACTCTGTATATGTTGTGGAGTTTGGATCGACAAGGTGTGCAGAACAGCTCGGCGTCCGCGACTGACAAATGCTGCCAGTAATACTCTTCCGAGCATTGCAGAGAAGGTCAGAACACGGTGGGAACAGGCAAATCAAAGATGAAACGATCATCGACGCGGCAGCCAGAGTGCATGGCTAGGGCCTCTGGCAACACTGAGTGAGTCCCTCAACAGGTAGCGCATGTAATATGCTTGAAGTTCGTATTTTATTTTCCACAGCTTCTATGCAACTTCTTGTGCTGATTGAACCTATCGCTACCATTGATAATGGTCCGCTGGGTATGGTATGACTGTGTGTGGATGGTTGCAGAGATTGAGCAGATGATCTGCCCTGAAGATGGGCTGGGACCTTCCAGCCTGTGTCGCGTGGGATATTCCCGCCTGTGTCATATGTGTGCCATCGCAGCTATGCCCCAATATAGGTTGCGATCAATTGCCCCAAAACCTCCTCACATGATACGCAGTTGACCATAGCGCGTGCCCCAATGAAGTACCATCTCAGGTCTGCGCATCTTCGACCCCCTCATCGACCTCTGGCTGCTCACCAGCGGCCACCTGCAAGGGGCCGGTAGAGCCAGCCTGCGGCGGCGCCAAGTCCCCGTCCTCGGTGATGCTGAAGTCGACGCCCACCCTATACGTCCAGCACTCGCAGTTGCGGTAGCTGCGCAGCCCGCCCGTCAGCCGCCGGATGAACCCCTGGTGACTCACGACGACGATGTGGCGGTACCCGCCCTCGCGGCTCAGCGCCACCAGCCGCCGGCGCACGCGCTTTGCGCGCGAGCGGCCCGAGTGCGACTGGTCGTAGACGCCGTGCGACTTGCACTCGGAGAAGTCGAGGAACGGGTACCGCGCGGCGAGCTGCGCGCGCGGGCGGCACATGTTGAAGGGGCGGTCGCCGCACTCGCGCAGGTCGGGCCACACCTGCACGGGGATGGGCGGCAGGCGCCGGTCGAGGTTGAAGGCCGTGATGGCGGTCTGGAGGGTGCGGGTGAGGGGCGAGACGACGATCAGGTCGGGCGTGTGCGAGAGGAGGACCTCGGAGGCCTGGCGGAAGCCGCGCTCTGTGAGGATCGGGTCGCGGCACGGGAAGCCGGACACCATATTATTCCAGGCGTGGCCGTGGCGGAGGAGGGTGATGGTGGGCTCGTCGCCTATGGCGCTGGCGGCGGCACCAGTTGATATGGGCGCCGCGTCGGCCATAATGATGGTCAGCGGGGGAAGGGGCTAAGAAGGCGAGATCCTCTCCTTGGCGTTGTGGTAGCCTCGTGTGCGGGAATGAGTGTGATCAAGGAGGCACAGATGGAGGCGAGTTTGCTGGTGAATGTTGCTGGGTCGTGTGAGCTCGTCTTGCGAGTTGATCGTTTAAGATGAAGGAATGCTTTAGGTTGGGACGTATGGTTGCTTTGAGCCGTGCGGTCGCAGCCTGCACGGGCAGGGAGGCGCCTTTTGTGGCAGGCCGGTGCGGCTGGCGGGCTGGCGGGCTGACGGGCTGGCGGCTGGTGTCGGCACTGTTGGTTGTAAGGATGCTTACGAGGGCGCGATGCGTTCTACTTGGTGATAATGAAAGTCGAATGTCTGTTCCAGAAATGACTGAGCCTTGGCGGAGGTGTTTGTATATGAGATCGGATGACAAAGGGGGAAACAAGTGGTTCGTTGTCGGCGTCAATGCTCCTGCCTGTACGGCGTAGCCTCAACTGACGTTGGGGTTGAGACCATTTGCTTAGTAATCAATCTCAAATTGTGGGGCGCTACATAGGGTTAGGGCTAGGGTTACTTCGCATTGATACCAGCTAAATTATAGTGGTAGGTACTGCACCTACCTAGGTACTAAGTGCCTACGAAGTACCTCCTTAGGAGTAGGTATGCCATATCTTTTTTCGGTTATGGTAGGAATTGGCGACGCTCGGGTGTGGTGTGACCAACAACGCGTACCCCCTTGAAAATAGCTAAGTGCCTGAGTACAGTTACTAAGTAGGAGTCAGTATGCATTCTGGTCACACAGTGTCAGGACTCAGCCCCGCCATCACCCCTCATCAGCATCCAGCCTTGCGGTTTGCCTGGACTGTTGACATGAGCATGGCATGGCATGTAATTTCCTGTCTCAACCACCCCATCAAGGCATTGGTCTCTCCAAAAAATCCATCGCAATCGACAGACACACACAACAGTTCATCACCACGATCACATGCCAAAGCCATGACGCAGTCGTGACTCGCCTCGCCTGAGTCCTGACCGCGGCCGCAATCGCGATTCTCGGAGATGCCTTGACGACTCGGAGTACCGCAGTTCAAAATGCGATGATCTTACACAGAAGCTTCACAGCATACGGCTGTGATTACACAAGTAGATGGCGCACGTGTGATTTCCCTCAGCCCCAGATAACCGAAGATCACCTGCGACATTGTACGTACCGAGAAGCACATCAGAGACTGCCATAATGTCGAACAACACTGTTGACTTGTCCTTCAGAGTTTGGGAGTCGTATGCCACTGCACGAAGACGTTATCTATGGCTTCCCTTCCCTTCAAAGACCTCATCTGAGTGCTTCTGTGACCTGTCTGCTTACTCACGTGATGACCGGACGCCAACCAAGACGACTGAAGGTTAATGATCCCATCCAGCAAAAAGGAGCTGCGCAATGAGGATGATGCGCACTTGCGGACCGCTGGTGTATCCTGGACTGTCAAGACTTCTGAATGGGAAAGCTTACTTACCGCTGGAATGACTACATAACAGAGGCCTGGGCCAAAAGAAATGTCTCGGGCAGAATTCACACCAATTTCACGCCCACATTAGAACATGGCGTTTCTTGGACGCAAGGTGGACTCCGGAGGCACGGCATACTAGCGGCTTTCAAAAGCTCCATCGGTGAGATTGTTGCTTTCTGATACATTGGAGAGATCTGCTCAGCCGCTTTTTGGACGTGCCAGGTTGACAGTGTGGTAGCACAAAGCTCCAATCCGGTTTTCGGGCGGTGACCCGGTAGCCTGGAAGCTACGGCAAGCATGTCGAATGACTTCAGGAGCAACGACTCCGTCCCTCTGGAAAGCCAAAAGCAATATAACGACAGTGGCTGCATACACACATCTGGAATGGATCGCCTCGTTGGAAATCCTTTCATACCTAGCACAAGCGTGAGCACCCGACTGCTCGAGGCTGATTTTCTGTATTATTCCTTCATGGGACAGTTTAGACTCAGCTTGGAGTCGTCAAGTGTATTTCTCGTTCTACTTCAAAATAGCTCTCCTCTATCATTTTCTCTTCCGGGATGTCTGTCTCCATTTCGGTGGGCCCCCAAAGCCTTGTGCAACTTGGCGTCTCCGCGGTCGATATCGGGCTTCTGTACAATCACGCACGGAACTTCGGGAACTGGCTGCGAACGAAGGTCAATGAAGATGACCTTTTCGATCTTCTACAAGAACGACCTGAAGACATTTTGCGCCGAGGCGGCCTCATCGACCCGACCCGAATGGAAGCTAGATTCCCCACGACCCGATTTATCTACAACGGGACGCGGATCGATGCGGAGCAGCAGACTGGACCAAGAGCAAGCTTGAGTTCTTTCTCATGGTTTATGGTGGTGATCGTCTCTGTTCTAGACCTTGTTGCTACAGAGGAACAGCTCGAAGAGCTGGTCATTGACACCTTTACCAGTCAACTGGGGAACGCCGACGCCGAAGACTCGCTTCGAATCACTGTGGACGTCAACATTCGATCTTGGAGATCCACCGGAGCAGTTCGCCGTGTAGCGAACGAAGCCCGTCATTTTTTTGTCAAAGCGTGGAAGGAGAAGACGGGCACTGCGGCCATCCCGACACTCAACCGAGCGGAAATGGACGAAATGAGAACTTTCCTGGAAGTTCTCTTTTCTGTGGGCCCTCCGAGGTTTCACTGCATGTCAGCTGCTGTCTTTGCGTCTGCCAGGTCTATGCAGCGCGTAGGAATCGATATCACCACAGATAAGATACACCAAACCCGGGAGACGCAGCTCATTGTGACGTACGCGGATGGAAGACTTTCCGATATGCACGGTATACAACTTCCAGGACAGGAAGTCCATGGTCGACAGGCTCAGGTTATCGCATATCAGTGCGGTCAGCCCGGTACCATGATCGAGGCGCTGCCAGCAAGTCGAGCCAACAGAAACGCAATGGCCGAGATGTGGACCCAGGGCCAGAATGCTGCGATGCATTTCCGCCTCGAAGGACAAGCCGAATTGCCATACGATCCTCAGACAGAGTTCTTCTACACGCTTAGCGGAAGTGACAAAGAAACAAGAAGGTTCGAGAGCATAACAAGCATCATTGCGACCAAGGCTCTTCCGTTCAGGTCGCAGCACGTGCATGCCGCTATTGAAACATTGGTACGCCCTCAGGACGGCGAATGGCTCGAAAGGCATATCGGTCTGGAGTACCTCCAGCGTACGACGAACTTGGCGGTCGAATTTGGTGACGCGGAAAAGCTAGACCTATGGTCCAGCTACCAAGCTCTGGTATTCGGCTTCTACTTCAAGTTGCTTGAACCGTTGGTAGTGCTTGATTTCCTTGCAGAATACAGTACTTCGGCGAGGGCTGACGCGCATGCGGACAATGCTTACTTTCAAGGACTATGGGGCCGGGGAAACACTCGATTTCTGGCAATGTGCACGCATTTTGGGCAGCAGCTATGGAGGGACAACAGAGTCGAAAGATCTCACGTCATCTATATGCTTGCGGCCATGTACACTGGGCGCGACAAGATGTTCAACCCAAAAGCCCCGCGAACAGGCCTCTTAGGACTATTTGGACCGATGACAACGATCCTTGCCCTACCCCTCCTTCGTACCACCGATGTGCCCGAGGAGCTCACCAAGTACGCTATCTTGGATCTGCCAGTGATCAATCTGACATCGAATGACGAGGATGGCGAGCTCTACGCTGGGCAAGGTCTGGGTCACGTCGTTCTGGATCCCCACGGGCACGGGGTCGCCGCTGAGATCATCCCTCACGGCCCGAGCAGAAAGTGGTCGGTGCACGCAACCATGAGCAAGACCATCAAGGATTACCGCGGCCGCGCGGGTGTTGTGATGGTTGCGCGGTGTGATGGACGTCTTGTCGGCTGGTTCGGCCCTGGAGCAGGTGACGCGATGTTTCTCAGTACTGCGTATACAAACTTCAGTCCTGTCGATGAGTCCGACGAGTTGACACCAGACGCGGACCGCCTCATCTGCGGCACTAGCATCGAGGATGATCACTGGGTCTCTGGCACAGTGTGGCGACCCGGCCCCGAAAGTGCCTTTGGTGTAGTGCACTCCAAGGGCTCCCCGGCTCTCAGATATGCCGCTGCTGGCTTCTATGGTGCTTCAGGCGAAGAAGTGGCTATCGCAACCAATAATAGCAGAGCTGCATTTCAGAAAATTGAGGGGCAGGATCAGGGTGTTTTAGTAGCGTAGAAGTGAAGGTTGAGAGGGACAGAGAGACCCATGGACTGTGAAAGACAAGATAGGGCGTTGGTTTGTCACGCACCAACTTACGAGCCAACATGAGGCAAATTTTTCGCAGCGATTTTGCATCCTCCTTCAAATTTCAATCGCAATACGTCCAACACCGCGGCTGACACAGCTGAGCATCGTCTCGCCTTTCTCTTCATCAGTCAGAGCCGTTCCTCTGTGCTCCACCCTGCCAGTCTTCAATTTGATCTTGCATGTTCCACAATTACCTACTTCACAGGAAGACGGTATCTCGTCCAGACCAAAGCGTCGGTGAAGGACTTCGAGCAGAGTCTCCTCAGCACCGACCTGCACCACAGCCTCTCCGCGGTTAGCCACCACGGCCTCAAACGGATCTCCGCCAGTATCAGCCGAGAATGCTTCGAAGTGCACCTCATCCGGGGCCAGTCCAGCGGCTTGAGTCTCATTGAGAGCCTCATCCATCATACGTTTGGGCCCACAAAAGTAGAAGCGCGAGTTCCACGGCATCGTCTTGAGCACTTGAGAGATGTTCAGTCGCTTGCCCTGTGACTTGTCGTAGATCGTGACGACCTCCCCGCCCAACTTCTCGATGCGCTCCTTGAAGGGAATATCGTCTGAAGACCGTACTGCATAATGCAGTTTCGCAGCGAAATTGTAGTGCCGCAGCGACTCAAGGATTTGAAGAAAAGCAGTGATTCCTACTCCCGCAGCAACGAAGACGTGGCAGCTTGCGGATGTGAGGAGCTTCATCGAAGTGACCCTGCCCACTTGCAGGATGTCTCCGACCTGAGCATTTTCGTGGAGATACCTCGAAGCACCACGGCTTTCTTCTTCAAGGGAGATGCCGAACTCGACCGTGTTCTTGTCGCCGGACACCACTGAATACGCACGCACAAGCGGTTCCCCTTCTCCCACCGGCAACTTGATCTTCGCGTGCGCGCCCTTGTAGTTGTCAATATCTGCCTCGTTGATCGGCTCGACGGCCTCCAGGACAAAAGATGTGATCCTTGGAGTCTGCTTCGTCTTCCCCACAACCTTGAAGGCTCTCCACTGCTTCGCCTCCTCCTCCTCCTCCTTCTCTCTCTTCGCTCTTGACTTTATCTTGGCCACGCGGCTGACAAAAGCATCATGAGCCTCCTTTCCAAATTCTTCGATCCCCGCCAACATTTCATTCATTTCCAAGTTTCCCGGGTCGCGATGCAGATACTCCTGTATCCTCTCGATCGTCCACTCCGGATGGGGCCGCTCGACAATGCGGATCTCGTCGCCAGCCTGCACCCACCCCTCACGCAGCACTCGGTAGTACCAACCCGTCCGACTCAGCCGCCACGTATTTGGCGCGAAGTTCTTCAGCTCGAAACGATGGTTTAGTTTGAAACAGGGCTGACGCGGCAGGGACACCTGAAGTAAGGGGCCAGTTTCTTGATTCCCAATGGCCATGGTGTCACCGATGCAGACGTTCCGCTCGTTCATCCGCGCCATGACGAAGTTCTCCCCAAAGCCTCCAGGCTGTAAACGGGCGGCAGCGGTGGGAAACTCGGTTTGCCATGCGGGATAGTGCGCGCAGCAGTCTACCATGTGTTACGCTCAGCTTCCCAGCTTGGCTTGTCATGTGCGAAATAGTGTGGCGAAGGGCGGGTGCAGCGTGACTCACATCCGTGTATGGCTTTGTCGAGCCCGCCATGAAACGTCAAATCGTGCTCGTCACCATCGATACCAAGCTTTCCGATATAAGTTGGTCCATATAGAATAGATTTGTCGATTCCTGACTCGATGTTGAGGCCCTTGTATTTCTTCAACTTGCCTGAGCGGACCTGGAGAATAGTATCAACTTCGCATGGAGCCCAGAGATCGATCTCATCACCGATAGCCATGGCATGTGCTGAGTCGGTAAAGATTATTAGATTTGACAAGAGCAGCTGTGACGAATTCAGGCTGAGGCACCCTGTGATAGCAAAGTGTGAAGAACTAGAATTGAGTTCATGTGGGGAAAGCCGAGAGGCTCGTTGACTGTGGTGTATAGCCACATGAAGCAGGCCTGTGGATCCTGTGGCACTGGCATTAAAATGGGGAGTGAAACTACAGGAAGGGATGGGCGCTGATTAGTGATCAGTTGTCGTTAGAAAACGCCCTTCATGATGACTAAGTCACTTGTCCGATGAGCATGGAATGCCCTTGTTCCGGCACATGTGTCTAATATGATTCCGCGGAGCCTCCGGGTAGTGGATACCGGATACTTGGTACTGTGTATACTGTGTATACACCCCGAGATCAGCAATATCATCGGTGTCCAAGTTCATATGTATATTCTACGGACAGAGAGGGCATCACTTGGCAACACGTGCTGCAGGATCCTATTGCCTCGCAGCCCCCTTTTCGCGATCACAAGCTTCCTTTGAGCCCTTGTCGTGGTTGATGCGCGCGCGCTTTGTCTCACAGAGTCGCAAAAGTAGCTGGACTTCAAAGGCCACTCGTGGCGCTGGCGCGCACCCAAATGAAGAAGCCAACACTTTGGCGGCATACAGTACAAGTGTACAACCATACAGACCTCGGGACCATGATCTTGAATGGCTTTAGCATCCCCGCCAGAATGCCCATGGAGTGGAGTTTGAGGCAGTGTCGCTACTCCGTTTTCAGCGCATCGAGACTAGCAACAGACCCTGCAATGTCAACTCAACCAGCTAGTGGGCAACCAACATCCAGCTAGGCTGTCATTGACAGAGCCAACAGGTTGATTTTCACAGAGGGCTGCTGAGGCCGTGACAGCTGCGCTTGCCGCGCTCTCCTGACTAGAGCAAAACCTTTGAGCGGCACAGCTATTTGTCTCCTATCTTACCAGCAGACAAATGACCTGTCATCATTAAGCAAGGGTGGCAAGTTCTGCTTCGACCGCTATTGCAACCACAGCGCCGAGTCAAAAACTTGGCCAACATCAGCCATTTCATTCTTGGCCCCAGCTTTTGTCTTCCTGTTCAACTTTCTCTCAGGCAATTCAAGTAAACGGGCAGCACTCCTCTTTACCAGACTAGCTCAGATTTTGAGGTCCGTACCCCACCTCAAACTTATAATGAAGTATTTCGATCCTACTGCTAAAATATAGTACAGATGCAGCCTATTGAGACACCCGCAACAGCAGGCTGGGGTCTATATCTTGATAATGAAGACTTGATCAAGTTGAAAGCGGCCTGCCCGCTCGGGACATGGATGACAAATGGGTCTTCAATCATTTGACAGATCGAGAGCTATCAAGTGAGCTATCGACGGAAAAGATCAGGGGTGCCAAATGAGGTGCCAAATTGGGTGCCAATAGGGAAGGTGCCATCAGATGAAACGCCTTCATTTAAACAGCTGCTGGCAGACTACGAGAAGTTAGAGCTAGAGGCGGATACAGAAAGCACAGAGCCTCCGCTGGCCAAAGCCCCAACATAAGAAGATTTGCGCCAGGGTGGTCATATCTCAATTCTTCGGGGCCTGGACAAACACAGAGAATTACCGACTCGTCCTCACAGTTCAGCCAGGCGAGAATGGCCTTGAGAAAAACATCGAAGCTATCACCTGGAAAAACAGCGCCAAGGTACATCGGGGGAGCAAGCCAAGATCAACGTCATCATACTATGCAGGACACAGCTGGGTTGCTATCTTGCTGCTGCTCCAGACTGTGGTAACTTGGACTTTAAGGGCAATCTATAATTTACTACTGTAAGTAAATTCTCGTCGTACGCTATATATTTTCAAGGTATAACCGGTTGACAAGACCTCAGATGCGTACGGAGTACAATAGAATGGCGATAGTCGCAACTTCGCAGGGGCCCTCCCACATTCCGAAGGAGAAATTCCTGAGTGTCTCCACGCCGGTGTCGCGGTCCGGATATAGGTTTAGACGCGGAAAAGAGAGCCAGTGGACGGGTTGAACCTTGGATCGACGGCAAAAACACACTGCATCTAATAATACACAGATAAAAAAGCGGCCGAACGAAATCCAAAGCGTCAGGCATCTGGCTACTACTCGGCAGATGCCATGCTCCAGGGCTGATAGGTTGGCAGTTGTTTGCTGCCAGTGGCCCCAAGCTTTTTGACGATCATGAAACGTGGGTTTGTTGCTATTTTTAGAGCAGGGTATGCACTACTCATCCTTGAATAGGGTACGCTGTGCTGCATATAACCCGGACCGTAATGTAGTATTCATGGCGTGTTGAGGCAGTGGCCAAGCAGCACCGTGAAGGGCCCGTCAAGGTACGACTCGGTCGGGTGGCTCAAACTTGGAAGACAGGAGAACTTATGCAGGAAACGCGCACACTGGTGGAGTTCGGAAACTCCACCATGCAAGGCACGGGCTCGGAAACAAAGTTCCTGGATTTGCCCACCCTTACCCAGCCTGGCGGGCCAACTGAAATGCGGTATCAGGAAGAAAAGTGGGCACCCAGCACGGGCAGCTAAGCTTCTAGAAGAAGGGGCCCGGAATCCGCGATCTACCAGACCCGCACAGATCCGATCCATGGACGCATATGGTGAATGACAAGTGTGCTTTCTATACTGTGTAAATCAGCAGGCTATGGAGAAAATTTGGGTGAGTGACCCTGGAAGGCCCACCATGGCAACAACACTGCAGCCACATCCCGTTACCGCTTGGCCAAACATGCGATATCTAATTCTCAGCAAGGCATTTCAAGGGCGGGTCAACAAGGTTGACGACTCACTCACCTTGCACTCGATCAGGTACATGTGTATGGACGGAACATTATGTATAAACATGGCACCGACACCCATCCAGCTCGTGCCGTGGTGGTCCTTCAGCTCCAGCTCTCATCGGCCAGTGTTTCTTTACCAACCGTCACTCGTTGTATTTCAGACGAAGCATTCGTTTTCAAACTCGTCAGTCAGTCTTTTCAATCTCACACAACGCAAACATGAAGTTCGCCACTCTCGCCGCCACCGCCGGCGCCCTCGCCTCGGTCGTCGTCGCCCACCCGGAGGTCCTCCCCCGCGGTGAGCTCGCCCGCCGCGCCATGATGTCGAAGCGTTGCGAGCCCGCTGTCGCTGCTTTCCAGAAGAAGCGTATGGTCGAGCGCACGAACAAGAAGCGTGCCTTGGACGAGGCCGAGATGGTCGAGAAGCGTGGTTCCAACGCCACCTACACCATCACCACCGAAGCACCTTACTACGAGACGATCCAGAACGACACTTGTGTCCTTTCGCCTGAGGTCACCTGGGGCCCATATGTTTACCCCAACTCGCAGACGCTACGCCAGGATATGACGGAAGATCAGCCTGGTGTGCCATTGACGCTCGACATAGGGGTATGAACTTGATTTCTGCTGACTCCTCACACTGCTTGAAACTCGTTGTAACTCAACAGTCACGCATTTGGCTTACTTTCAAAAGGTACTCGACCTAGCGACTTGCGAACCTCTGCCGAACGTCATGGTGAACTTGTGGCACTGCAACGCCACCGGAAGTAAGTATTGTGCGGGCTTTGTTTGACGGTCGATTATACAGAGGAAGAGCAGCGCTGACCAATGTACGAAACTAGGCTACAGTAGCTTCACTGCGCTCTCACCGAACACTCCTTTCCTGGAGCTGCTCCAGTCACTCAACATCAGTGCTGACGACTACAACATTGGTGTGACGGACCTCCACACCGATGACACAACTTTCCTTCGTGGCATGTGGCCCACAAGCGACGCTGGCATGATGGAAATGCAGACGGTCAGTTGAAATCTTGAAGAAGCTTGACAAGTTTAGCGCTTCGGGGTCCTTACTAACCAGGGTTTCTCCCGCTACAGGTCTTCCCTGGCTTCTACGTTCAGCGCGCTATTCACATTCACGTCCAGGTCTACAAGGACTGGGTCATCAGGGAGAACGGAACAATCTCATCTGGCGATATTGTCAGTGCTGGACAGCTGTATTTCGATGAGGAAATTGAAAGCCAGCTCATGGCCCTGGCTCCTTATTCGTCGCACACCCAGATCAACCGCACGGTTAGTTGGATTCCTTTTCTCTGCGTACTTCTCAGACAAGGCTCTAATATGTACATAGACCAACGATGTCGACTCTATCTTCTCGGATAGCTTCGCGAATGGGTACAACCCAGTTGTTAGCGTCATCCCTAGTGACGGCGAGAACATCGAGAATGGAATGATCGGATACGTCACAATCGGCGTAGATACGACGGCGATTAAGACTCACAGCCTAGGCGGCATGAATGAGGAGGTGGACGATGAGGGCCACGACATTTGAGGGAGCAGGTGAACGGCGACATTACAGCTACAAGATCTCGAGCTCGTTGAGCTTATAGGCACACTTTCCTATGCGTCATTTTACAATGTATATATTCCGATTTTCAAATGAACACTCCTGATCGGTACTCTTGTTGTAGCTCACTTGTGCAGTGATTGCGCCGGTCTCCTGCAGTCATCTAAAAGATTGCCCGGGCATGTACAACCGTCAAGGGTACAAAAAGGTAGCTCGGCGCTAATATTCCTCTTTGAAGAGGAACACTCGACCTTGGTCATTCAATCCTTGATTTATTCTAGATATAAGGATTTGGGTGTTCGACTATGGGTGCTCGCTTAAACCAGGATTTTCGTTCCGAGTTCAGCAGCGTTAGTCGTAAGCCAAGTTCCAGGTTATAGCAAGCCGCTTGCAAGCACAAGTCACGATCTGTCACTTTCAGCATAGGTAATATTAGCTAACAGTGTATGGATTGTTCGATTTTGGGATTAATTTGCCCTATGAGAATCTATATGTTTATAGCATGGGGCCGTTCGGCTGCCTGCTGCACGTATTTGGCCTATACAGGTTTGTGCTACACCTCCGCATTGCGGCTCTATCCCACTCCCAGTGTTTGGATGGCCACTGCGCAGGACTCGACACTCCACCGAATGAGAGCTGCATACCTCGTTGGCCTTGACTGAGATACTTGTCCGTGACAAGCTTTAGAGTCAAATCACTGGTTGACTTGGTAGCATCGTCTATAAGACATCCAAACACTGAGATAGAGCCATAGTGCAAAGATGTAGCACAGATTTGTATAGGCCAGATACCTACGGCGAACCGTCGATGACGAAGCCGGAAGTGACCAAGCCGGAGGTGACCAAGGCGCAGCTGGCCCGGAGCTGGCCCGGAGCCGAAGAAAGTAGGCCGAGGACTAGCCCTACAGGGTATGCTAACCTACCTAGGAGCGGTTTGCGAGATATGATGCCTAGGGACCGTACGGTCTGGTTCATTTCAGGGCAAGCTACCTAGGTATGGTCCGATCTATGGCTTGACTTGACTGTCAATCTGGCAGTCTGGATCCCTTCGAGTAGCAACACACCCTGCGAAGGGCGCGGTCCGATGCCGTCCGCCCGAGCCGAATTCATACATTCGAGATGCACGCGCATGCACACCTTATCTCGAACCAGACGGCTGCGGGGCCTTGAAATGAAGCGGGCGCTTAACAAAAAGGGAGTTTCGGAGCCGAACGGGCCCGGAGCCGGGAAGCCAAAAGACAGAAGCTTGGCAGCCCCCTATCCTCGGCTAACGCATTAAAGCTTACAAGTATTCCCCTCCATCTATCCAAGCGGCCTGCGACGCATTGCGTTCGCAAGCTACATGTTGGTATGTTCCGGCAACCTTACAACCAAAGACAAGCGTGCTCCTGAGATCATCTGGCTTGATTTGAATGAAATGCTGACCTACGGAGTACAGGCTGTAGCTTTACGTAGCGTATACGGTAGAGGTGCTCACCGATCATGGGCACTCAGCTTGATGAGTACCACAAGCTTGGTTATATTTGCCGGGACCTTCTTCTACCAGATTCGTGAGGCTCAATACCTAAACAAGGGATCGGTGAGACATCATGAGGCATCACGTTACCATTGTGGTCATTTCCACATCTCGCCATGGACGTGTTCATACCCAGGCAGACCAGTCACATTTATACAAATGCTGAGAATTACACTGCGAAACTACACTTCTCAATAGGGCCTTGCCCACGGCAGGTCTTGTGAGTGAATATTGTATATTATCGATGCAGGTGACCTCGACCAGCCTGACAAGAGACTTGGCTTGATTGGCAATTCCGTTGCGGCGTCGCAATGCACAGCGATAGTTCGGGACGCATTCAACTCTAGTCCTCAAGCAAGATATTCCAAGCTTGTCATTGAAACCTAGAACTTTAGAAGCCATACAGAGGCACTCAAAGGCTTCGAGAAGGGCGCGTGCGAACTCTTGACACCTCCACACTGCACTCGTCCACGGGTTCCAACTATCCAGGTTTCCCTGGTTTGCGTAGGTTTCTGTGCAGAGTTTCCGTGTGGCTGAATACCCTCCACGGAACATACCTAGGTGGTAGAAAATAAACATATCCAAGTACATCTACATTTTTCCATATATGGATTCAAGGTTATGGAGTGTACATCTTGTCCATCAATAGTTGCATCGGCTTAGTCGCCGAATACTCGGTAGGTAAGCATATGCTCTGTCACGGGCTAGATATCTCAGCGTATGTACGAAACAGGGGTCACACTCGATCCGGATTCCGCTCTGCAACGTCGTGTTGATGAGGGTCTGATCGTGGCGCACGGCCTCGGACCTCGGAACAGTCAGCGCAGTGCGCGAGGGGAGAGGTCGTACCACCTCGGGTAACTCTGCAATCCCGGAAACTGGTGAAGTGGTGGACTTGATGGATAAATTCTTTGCCCGTGTCAACGAAAAAGTCGCCGCGAATGGTGTTATTATATAGCATAGGACCGGCAGGCATCTTCCAGACATGACAAGTACCTAAGTTCGGGATGGCTTGATCTGGGCGGACCAGGGCGTTATCAATGCGCAGGAACCTTAGATCCATCCCTACGATGAATCCCTACGATGAACTGAACCCTATTTGTACGGATCTGCCCGGTACGGAGTATACTTTGGAGACTATAGTGGTTGGCACCATGCAGAGTCATGTATTGGGAATACATACAGTGCAGCCTCAACACACCATCTTAAAAAGCCACCAACAAGCACTTACGCAATTACTGTTTTTTAAGGTTCACCAAGAAGACGGGTGACGCGGAGAAAACCATGGAATACCGTAACTTAGTAAGTTGCGATCGGGTCATCCCGATACTTCAGGGTGGTCAAGGATCGAGATTGCATGTGCATAGATAGTAGTGAATCCTGTTGTAGATCCTAGTTGTGACACTGTTGATGACGTGCACGTGCTCGGCCGTGGGGAGAGACCAGATGAGGGTTTTAGATGTCGAACAATGTCGATATGTACCCAAGGGCAGAGCGAGTCAGCAACCAAAGCCTCTGCCCTCCTCTGCCAACGAAGCCTCTGAAGTTCTGGCCTCCGCCGCGACCCCGGCTCCTGTGCATCTCGGTGGCCTTGTTCTTGGCCTCATTTTCCTCCCGCATTTTCCGCAGCGACTTTATCGGATCTCTGCAAGTATTGCGAAGGTTTGGTCGTCGCACCAAAGCAAATCATACCATGGACGGAGTCACGGTTGAACGGAGGCTCCCAGGGCCCTAATGATACCTAGGTACACATAGGTAATCTAAATACCAAGTCGAACCAAGGTAATACATCTGTAGTACACCTTCCCTGGCCATCCATTACGTCTAGAATAGCCAAGATTGTTGTGGGCGTGATTGAGTGCCCGCTGGCTATTCGATAAACTGATGCTTGAAGAAGGAAGAGAGGTCCGTGAACAAAGACCCGTAGAGAACCGATTGCTGATACCCCACAGTGCCTTCATCACTTCTTCCGTGCCTACATAGTTAAAAGGGGAAGAAGCAAATGTACATGTTCGTTAGTCTGACTCGAGACCAAAGATATGTTGCATCGCCACTTCCGTGCGACTCGACGGGGCATTGCCATTTCAATATTACTACTGCGATGGGTTGCTCTCTGTCTATGAGTGTCTTGGCGCCGATGAAGCCATATTCCGCTTTGCCTACCTAGGTAGAACGCGTGGCCAACTTGACAACCTGTTTGAAATATACCTAGATACTACTTTGGCATCGTACCATTTTTATACTCACCCCTGTCGGGTCGTTGTGGGTTGGGAACACCGCCGATCATCTCAATTTGTGGCCTAGCCGGGGGAAATGAAAATAGGTACACATCCTACCAAAATATACCGCTGTTGGCCGAGCGCGACGCATAGTAAGGCGCTACAATCCTTCCAAGGTTGCTATGATGGTTTTCTGTATGTATCTTGGTGCAGGCTGACGGATATATGTCTCATATACGTTTTGGTTGATGTTGAACATGTGCCCATTTTTGACGGTCTGTGTGAAATGTACTCTATTCGTTACGTGTTGGCAGCCCGATATGTACACATAATGTGGAGACAAAACTTTGCGGCCAAGATCGTATTTCCAAACATTCACTTTCATTCTCACGACAAGCGATCCTTGGACGGCAAAAATGTAGACAATGTCACGGCTACATCGACGAAGACAGAGCCAGGCTGGATGCTCCTGCGTTGTAGCATGGCGACTGGACCGAGAAGTGGGTGTCACATTGACTTAGCCATCAAGTAAATAGTGGTAAGACGCCAAGTATGCAATATGCTTTGCACCACTGAGGAGATCAGAAGAATCGATATATTGGGTCGCGATTCAGTGATTCACTCGCGCCACGGGATCTGGTGTCCGAAAACTGTCACTCGAATGCGTGGTAACCCTCAATATACAGCCCTGGCAGACCGCATAGAGTCTGTTTGCTTTCTACTTGGTGGTATTAATGGTTCGGAGGGAGGAGCCGATCGCGATAGATCCCCTCGAGAGGTCTTGTGTCTTCTTGTGTATGTCATATTGGGGCAATGAGGATTTCGAGGCCCTCAGGGCAAGGCGTTCGTGATACATACTCTCGATCATTCTTGTGGAGCTCGGTGGATGGCTGCACGCCCATGTGCACTTCTAAGTGGGAGAATCTGAATTCTGATCCCTTGGCTGTATTTCCCAATTCACAGCCACTCCTGAGTTCTCATATATCACCATGGGTGAAATCTCACTACTGAGATGGTCGTGCAAACTGTCGACCAACGAATGCTGTGAATTATTTCTATTTCAATATTTATAACTGGATTCCCTCCATTGTATATTCATTTCTCGTGTAAACCGATTCATTTCCTCCAGATACTCTTCATTTTCTCCGACCTATCGACGTGTACCAAGTGGCATCATGCTCGCCCGACTTGCTGCTTTTCATTTGAGCCTAGCCTCTTTACTTTCTGCTGCACCATTACTGCCCCACACCCGCAGTGACAACGGCGTCTCAGGCGGGACCTCTCTAAGCTGTGGATCTCAGTATATCTCTTGTTGCACAGACGATTCTTCCGTTTGTAACTTGGCCCAGGATTGGAACGGTGACTTGGGTGAGCCATCCTCAGGACACGACTGCCGCATGCTTCACTAATGTTAACTGTTTGTGCCTAGTTGGTGGAGCTGTCGACTTTAGCAATCAAAGCAGTACCGAGGCTCCGCCCTTAGCAGGTGTGGAGGACAAACGCGACGTTGAAAACCGGAGCTTTGGGCTATGTGCAGGGAACAGCAATGCAGTCTTTTGTTGCGGGCCACCTCCTAGCCTACTAGCCGTTACTTCTGCGCTCGATCGTCGACATCCGCCCCAGGTACATCTACACATCAATACTTGACACAACAATAAAACATTGAAAAACTGATCACATTGTATTTAGGGTACTGACGTGGCCGACTCCGGGGTTGAAGATGTCCGTCCACGCAATGAGAGCAGGCGAGGTGGCATTAACATCAACATCAACATCAACCTTTGCGGCACAGTCAAGCCTAGGTTGATAAGACGAGAGACGGCGCCAGGGAATTAACGCTCTCACGCCCTTGAGCCTGTGAATCCGCGGTGGATGGAACTTCGACTCGTGTTTTTGTTCTCAATGCCTTTGATGAATGTCAATTTGAGATCGCGACACCCTCTTCGTAATTGCTATAGTCTTCTTTTCCCTTTTTGAAGAATCGAACCTGTTACCTGTGTACCCGGGGTCCGCTAGGCCCTGCAGACGACGTTGATGCCCTTAAAGTGAACACCAATATGCCTAGCCATCAATACTGTCCGACTAGGGGTCTCTTGAACGGACCCGGCGCAGCTCATTCAGGATGAGCTGCGCCGATACAATACCTCTACTTGAATCAAAAGCACTATGGCCATGGCGTGGATATGACGCCCGAGGAGCTGGACGACCTCGAGAGTCTGTCCGAGCATGGACCATGACAAGTCCAAGCTGTTTCTCCCACCCCCCTTTTGTGAGCAGCTCTTGGCCAGCAAGAGCCAGCCGCCGCTGCCGCCACCAAATCCAAAACCTCACTTCATCTTCAATTATTCAAAGGGACCAGACGCGTGACGTTTACTCAGGAGCACTCGCCTACGGAGTATGGAAATGCTTATTTCTCTAAATGCATTGGATAACTGAAGGTGAAGTGAATCTCTGAATTCGATAGTGCGATGCGGAATGCGATGAGACGTTGATTGGTGCTTTATTGTTGATGTTGACGAAACGACGATGTTGGAGCTGGAGGTGAAGAGTTTTGGAGGGCTCCGAGATGAGCGATGCTTAAGTGGGCGAAACGATTGTAGCCAACGCCTTCCATACCTCCTAGTAAATACCTCAGAGCATTGAATTCAATAAAGCATCTTTCTGAATCGGATCAGAGCAACTAGAAAGACCTTCTGGAGAAAAATGAAGCCATTGAACGACCTCATGAATGCACTGAAAGACCGACTGAAGCACGAACGCATGGAAAGCGCTTGAACGCTAGGTTGCCCACCCCATCTTCCGCTACTGCGATCCTTTCCTGTCCCCCATCCGGCGGCAGTCCCTCTCTAAGTCGCATCGCTCACGAGCCAAGCCGCGTTTGACGCGTGGCGCTCGCCAGTAACAACGTATTCTGGCTTGTCTCTGCTGAGGCAGTTTCCAATCTTCATTCGATCGACGATGTTCAACCCGTCACTGCCTGGCCATTTTGAGCTCACCATGCCGTCCACAACGTAGTCTTCGGTCCTGTCGGCGACGAGGCGCCTCACCAGATGTCGAGACGCTGAAGAGTGTCCTGGTTGGAGCCCAGGATACTCGTGAGGAGCCGGATCCCATCGGTGGCCCAGTCATGCTGGCCCAGCTGGGGAGGGTGGATGCTGTGGCACGAATTCATCCCAATCATGGCGGGCGCCGCGCGCGTAAGGGATATGTACTGCGGTACCGCGGCAAACGCAACCGCCCCACCAGCCCCCACGCCCCACCAGAGCGCGTCGAGCGGAACCACGCGTGGAGTTCGGACGACGATGCTGCATGGACGAAGGGGTCCGCCGATGAGGACAAAGAGCTCCGACGACTTCGAGCCGACCCCTACATGGCCATCAAGGTTGATTTCCCTACGCTCAAGTGAGGGCAGATCCATGCAGAGCCCCAACGCGGGGTAGATCGTCGCCGCAGGGTTACCCATGCTATTGCAAGCCACGGATCAACTTTACGCCGACGACATCTCGACATCGCACGCGCCTTCATCGTCAACTCGCTTTTCTCTTTCTTCTTTCTTCGACTCCATAGTCTGCGTATCATCCTCGCGAGCAATGCGCGAGATCCTGCCGCTTCTTTCGTCAAAGAATCATCACCAATGGAGTTGATTGGGCCATCAGCGCCGCGGGAGCTTTTTCCACCTTGTGAAAGGGTCGACCGGGACACCGGGTTGTCTTTACCCTAGATTACTTATGTAGACCTAGGTATTCTTGGGCTGGGTATGGACCATTTGTCGTCGCATGCTTTGGTCCCATTTTTTTACTACTGCATACTAAGTGGGCTCGCTGGATGAAGACGGACATGGGGTCTCGGAGCAGCACAAGGGAGGACATTGTAAAGGCACATGGAATGGGAATAGGATGAGATTAATACATGCTATTCTTGCGCTCAAAGTTCAGTCGTTAAGTTTGGGGCTGTGTTTGAGCGTGGAAAGCAACAAATGAGATAGCGGGAGCTACCCCCAGCCACTGTCAGCCGCCGCCTGTCTTATTTAAGTACTTAAGGTAGCTTTTCAGTCTAGTAACATGCCCGCTGCCTGCAAATCTAGATGATGTTGATCTTTTTATTTCTTGACTGTTCCAGACGACAGCGCGGCTCCCACCTGCAGTGCGTTGTGCCATTCGACCTTCATCCCATGCTCACGGTCAATCAGCCTCGACTCGAAAGGTTGAGAACTTTTGAAGTCAAGCCATCCGAATCTGGGTCACGGAGACAGTTTCAATGGGCAACTCTTCATAATCGCCAGATAGTAGCAGTGCCTGTGGTCAGCAGATCAGAAAGCGGCTATATAGCAATTCGTGTTCAGAGCCTCGGCGGAATCAACTCAGGAATGGCGCGAAGTGTGAAATTCTCGATATTCTACCAAGTTCCTACGTTCAAACAATTAGGGTCAACATATATACTTCGAAAGAATACGCTACAAGATGCTGCATGGAGATAAAGGGCAAAAGATGAATGAAGAAAGAGAAGATAGCGCGCAGCGCCGGGGTACCGAGCCGCCAAAGATACCAGAGCAGGTAAAGAAGACAGGCATAATAAGTAGGTATAGCTCCACCTATCCCCATCGACTACAAACCTCTTCATTACATCGCAAAAGCGGGAGGAACCTTTTTCGAGCCGACCAAGGACTAGCCGTTCCGGTTCTCTTGCACTTAAATATCACGGTTGGACTAGAACCAAACCAGCAGCTTACCGTGTTGCCCAAAAGGCTATAGGGTCAATCGAATATTCGGTTGCACTCTTGCTACCTAGGTAGATATATATACGGGTTGCCACACCAGATAAATTAATGGGGCGCCGAAAAGCGCTGCGTTCAGAAGTAGATGGAACATCGAGTCTCGATGGCAGATCGGAGGTTTTCCCGTTGTTTTCACGGCACTGGATGCTGAGGGAGGAAAAATTATTAAGCTATAGCTCGTAATACCAGGTGCATCTCGCGACCAGTGTTCGCATTTTTGCGGATTCTTTGCAGTGTTTCGCTCTTATTTCACTTTCACGGGGATCACAAACCACCGGGAGTCAACCAGAAGTTTCTTTGCGATCGAAGGCGGTCGGTGAATGTAATGTATGCAAGGTTGAATCGCTTCACCTGATCTGCGGCTCAACGCGCCCGGCTGTGCTCCTAATTGAACTTGCATTGTTGTGATCGCGTCACTGCCAATTTTTCCCACACCGACAATTTGCTACGCACACGGACACAAAATCTGAACGCAACGACTCTTTCATCCGTCAGCCGCGCGGCATCGAGACCATCTTAAAAGCTGAGAAGCATTACAGACGGTACGCTTCCCTCCATTGCTACATCTTGAATACCATCTGCTGGATCATCGACCGCCATGCGGTCGGCTACACTCCTTTACAGGAAGTACCACCTGCGCGAAGGTCACTTAAATCCCGGCTCAAATTCGTTTAAAAATCTGACTATGAGCATCAAGACTTTGTAAACAACCCAAGAAAACAATCCGGACTTTTGCGACGACCGAACCAAAGGCGACCATGTCCGATCCTCTTCCTCCTCCCTCCGCACCGGCCCCAGATATCGCGCCACATTTCCCCCCTGGGCAAGACCAACCTGGTTTTATCGCACTGGGAGTCGCTAGGATCGCAAGTGCAGCCCAAGGGAATGTTTCCGATGTCAGCAAGAGCTTGAGGCGACAGATTGTGTTTGCAGAGCGCAATTGCATCTCGCGCCTCACTTGGACCCAGATCCAAGCCAAGTACGACAATTGGACAGTGAAGCAGGACACCCTGCGCGGCATCGAAAGAACCTTTCGTCTGGACATTGACCAGAGGCGTAGATTTGTGTCCTGGACTTTCCCAGCGGTAAGCCATTCCTACCTAGGTACACCACAATAAGTGGCTCGTGGTGGAAGCCCACCTTTATTCCAGCACTAATTTCAGATACTTAGGTCGACGCCCTCAAGTCTGGCGTGGCACAGCACACCAAAAAGGGCAAAATTGCCTGGCAAGCGGTCTCTCGCCATATCCTCGAGCAAACAGACAAGGTCATCAGCGTCGCTCAGGCTAAGGCCAAGTGGGCACAGATCGTGGAGCTGAACAGCCGGCCTTCCATGTCGATCTTGGACGCGGTGCGTCCTGTTGTCGAGAAGCGCCGCCTGGCGGCGAAGAAACTTGCCGCCCGCAACAAAGACCAGAAGGACAAGGACCTTGATGACAATCGTCCAGACGCTGCTAAGGCCGGTGGTGAGGTAAATGGCGAAGAGGATGGCGACAACTAGATGAATTACAATGGACGACGGGAGCGGGGAACTGAAGACACACTGTTGTTCATATTGGCCCAATGGGGTTCGTGGTACAGTTGAGATGCCGCGAGGAGAGGAACAGCGGCGCACGGAAGGCCGCGAGGACAGGCTGTTGACCAGGACTATGGAGCGGTTGATGGTCTGAAGCTGCCGATGCGGAGCCTTTTTATGGAGTGTATGGATGAAGAAATTTCGGTCTTAGGTCAAAATGAAGACCGCCTGGATGATGGGCACACGAAACTTAACCTTTCTGATCGAGCGGCCTTCTGCATTATCTATTAATTTCACGCAGCTGTTACCTTTCGTCACAGCGTTTCCCCGAATTCTCTTAGATCGCAAACACCACAGAATCTACTCAATCGAATCCACATGAAACCCTGCGCAAAATACATTAGCACTTATGTAGACTCTACCCATAGGCGTTGATGGATCAAGGGTACGATCATATCGATTTCGTCTCGGTATCCAGATGATTGCCGCCCATGCTCTGAGACAGACGCAAACGCCAGAGCGAAGCTGAAAACCTGGAAGGACAAGGATGACCACGACGATGATGACCTCCCAAGCTGACCCCTGGTTCATATGCATACAATTTGTCTGCTTGCCCCGACCGTCCCCGGTCGCCAAAAATGGCCCAACTTTGTCCCGCATGGAAAGGCTGGTGTGGCTAGTAAGGAACAGGGAAACGATCAGCAAGGAGCTAATAGTCGCTCCATGTATTTGTACCTGTCAACTGAAACTTAAGTAACCCAAGATTCGATGAATGATTCCAAAACCTTCTCCATGTCTTGGGAATAAACTCTCCAGTGCATGCAAGAATTCGACCTAGCAATTTTCCACTCCAAATCATCATGATCCATCATTTCCACTCACTTTGCCGTGTGTCTTGCTTGAAGCCTCATCATTCGTGTCTAGATTTTCTATATTGAACGGAGGTCCAGTATGCAGCATGAGAGGCGAGTCCTGAGCTCCTAGACCGGGAGCAAGCGATTCTGACAAGGCTACTGTCCCTGGACTGGGAACAACTTCGCGCTGGCCTGCATGTTTGTTGGCTGGTCTCACAGATGCATTGTGTGCTTCACCCTGTCCTGGTCTCTTGAAAACATTGTGAGCCTTCGTATGTGCACACCTCGAGGTTGACGAACTGGCATTGCGTGCCGCTTGCGCGGCTCTGTAAACGTGGCTCGCTGTCCGCGAGCGGCCGTTTGGATCTCGAACCCGCAACGGTCCGTTTCTTTCTGAAGCCTGGATTCCTATAGAGTTCATTGGGAATACCCTCGTAGACCTCGGCATGAATGGGCATCTGCAGCACATTGTCCATAGCTGCTCTTTTTACATACATGCGGTAGTAGAGCATGAAGCCTGAATAGGCATCCGCGGCGGCGTATTCCTTCTGTTGGTCGGACAGCTCGCTCGTCCAAGTGCTCGACCTGACGGTAGGTTCTTATTTAGAGGCAGGCCTAGATATGTCTGGACGAGGAAAGCAAGTGTTTCTGTCGTGAACGCGTAAATTCACGTCACGTCATGGTCTGTGATGAGAACATGCAGGTCGAAAAGCTCGAAAGCGCCTCGGGGATCGAGATGAAAATACTTTTGCAGTCGGATTCTTGCACAACAGAAACCGCCTGAAAGTTGCGCGCACGCGACACAAGGCATTCCTATCGAATTCGGTGACAGTATGACTAATAAATGCAGCTTCGTTCCAATGGCTGAAGTTGGGTGTAGGGGAAGAGGAGAAGATAGTAGGATCATCGGACCTGGTGGCTGCAGGCAACGAGAATGCTGTGTGTAGTTTGAAATGAGAAGCATCAGACCTGCGGGCACCCTGCATGCAAAAGTGATCATGAAAAGAGGGGCATGGTAAATGTAGACTGATACCTACGATGCGAACAATGTGGCGCACGCCTTCTACTGTTTTGTCTTTGCTCACTAGGAGGATTTCGTGGGTCCAGTGCGCGTAAACTCAGGGGTGCCGTGCACTTACGGTAAACGGGACTAAAAGCACTGCCCCCTGCTTATGTAACAGAGAATCTCACCCGAAAGGATTTGAAGATTTCTACAATTAAATGAGGAGACATTAGGAAACGTGGTGTCACCTTCAAGTTAGACATCTGAATGTCGGGAAACAAACGGCAATCTTCAAAAGCGTGCATGCAGAAATCAAAGCTCCAGACTAGCATGATCTCCCGAGGAACAGGAGGCTGAGGTGCACCTTACGTACGGAGGATCGAGCGAACGCTACGAAAAAAATACCTACCTACCTAGGTAGGTGGGTAGACGCGTTGGTCCTCAGAATGTCTGAGAAGGATCCGGCGCCTACCTGGTTGTCTGCCCCGATTACTGCAGCTGCGTCGTCAAACACACGCTCAAGGATCTTATCAGGAGAGGCAAGGAGTCTCAGGCCCCGAAGTCAAAGATCTCGCGGATCTCTGGCTGATCCAGATTCCAGAAGCGGCCGCAAAGTCTTCGCTGAAATCGTCTTCAGTAGCAGCGTCCATGAGAACGCTGCTCCCGTGCTTGCTCCCCTCTCGTGGCCGGACAAGAAGAACCTGAAAGCAAGACGCGTCCACCTCACCATCCGATGCTCCTGCTTGCCACTTGCTTGTGAACAGCGGATTTACATATGAACCAGGCCTGAGAAGTGCCCACCACGTCACAATCGAAGTCGTCGTGGTGTAAGGTTCTGGTCCACGCTGCCTGTCCAAGGTGCCGTGGTTCCAACCAAGTACGCTTTCGGCTTGCCCTGCGTACGCTTGCAGAAGACAGACGGGAACTGGTGTTGGTAAGGTTCCCCCGACCCACTGTAAATCCATGCCGCGGATGGGAACTGTCGACTTTGTGAAGAGTAGGTCCAGCAGAACGCAGTGTTCCTTGTAGGCAATTTTCATCGGTGGAGCATGTGCGCCTTTGGTCGAGAAGGCTACGACATCTAGCTGTGCTTGTGCCGAAAATCATCACCGCGGTAAAGCTTGTCGTGGGAGGACGCCTCCACGATTCGTAGGGGTGACTCTGATGACGGTCTTGCGCCATGACTACTTGGCGTTGTGGTCAGCAAGATACTTAAGTGCACTTGCGAATGACGTACTCTACTCCGCCGTGGACATGATTCTATAACACGGACCCTTCAGCTTCGACAAAGCAAGGGAGATGGAGATGTAGACAAGACAATCTGCAATTGAGGTCTAACTACCTAAGTAGGCTGAGTTCCTCTCATGATGTTCCCCAAAATGAATCCATACCTGCCATGCCATACGCAGTACGCCTTGTTGCTATTGTCCATGGGTATCAAAATCATGCTCTCTCCAGTTCCAATGCACCGAAGTGTTTTGCCGTGCATTGAAGACTCGCCCTTACTTCTTAGCCTCAGCCTCAGCCTGCTTCTGAATGTCGGCCTCAGCGCCACGCTGCTGCGTCTTGCCAGTGTCGTGCTGCTTCTGGTACTCGGCCTGGGCACCCTTATTGCCAGTCACGCCAGCGACAGCGCCGCCGACAGTGCCGGTGACGCGGTCGGCAATACCAGAGCCCAAATCGGAGAGCTGACCCTTGGCCTCCTGCTCCTGACCCTTGAGGTTCTGCTCGCGGCCGGCGGTCTTGAGGTCCTGAATGTTATGTTATGTCAGCATCGATCCGCTCGCAAGTAGGGCGACATAGTGGAGAGGTGGCACTGTGTTTTTGGAAGGGGAGAAGGAGCGATCAGGACAATTCGTACCTGAGAGCCAATAACTCCACCAACAGCCTCCTTGGCAGAACCGACGGTCTGGTCCCAGCTACCGGCGGCGCGGTCGGGGTGGTCAGTGGCGACACCTGAGGTGGTGGCAGTGACGCCGGGCAGTTTGACAGTGGCCTTGGAGGCGTCGTGCTCGGCGGAAGCCTTGTCCTGCTTGGCGTCACCCTCAGCCTTGTCAGCGGTGGAGCCAGTGATGGAGCCAACGACGCTCTGGACGGTGCCAGTGACGGAGTCAGCAACGGCCTTGAGGGTGGAGGTGTTATCGTTGGAAGACATGGTGACTTGTGTGGTGAGTTAGGTGGTTTGAGTTGGTTTGGTTGGTTGGCTGTGTGTGTTGAGTGGAAAAGTAAGCTGGTTGACTTTGTGACAGCGAGATTTCAAGAAGTTGTGGTGTGTTGTTGTGTTGAAGAGGAGGGAGGGTGTAGATGGGAGAGCGGCGGGCTTTAAGTAATGCTGGGCGACGGCGCCAGTGCACCTGCCACTTCGTGATTCACATGTCCATTGTTTTGGCACGTCCCTGCCTAACCCAAGTGGACACCTGATCCCTTCCTTCCGAGGCAGCATCTCGTACTATGGCGCCGTGGCCCGTTGTCGGTGGCAGCATCTGCAGTCGCGGCCTCCAGGCACTATGACATCAACCCTGGAAATGATGTCACTGCAACTGCCTCTCCCGCGGGCCTCAACGCCACACACACCAAACCAGTCACGACCTCTAGAGACATTACCATTTCAAGTTTGGTTTGAAAGCGGCATGCTTCCTTTGTTTCAATAATTTCGGACACGTAATTGGCTGACAACGGATGGGGCGGTTGCGCAACCTGGTGTAGCGGTATAGCAAACCTAACCCACGATCATGAAATGTAGCGACAGGCATGCAGCCTTGGTGCTGACCAAACCCTGCTAGACGAAACCCAAATTTCAGTGCGCTGTGGTCTATCAGGTAGAGCACGAGAGCCTCGATCATCTTGTGATGTGTTGGCGCGGGATGTACAGCGAGGATTCTTCAGTAGCGTGGATGCAACGCCCGAAATCGATTCGTCATTCTCTTCCACCAGTGGGCTACTGTACATACGTCTCCCCCGAACAAGCTTCATTGGCAGATTGTCCCCATCCAGAGTGATGATGGTGCCATTCCCAGTCCATATTGCCCACAATACCCACGACGCCAGGAAAAACAAGCTCATTAGATGTGCTCTCACACACCTTACCTTTTGCGAACCAATGGTATCTTACCGTAGAAAGAGGTATACAAAGAACGTGATCCACCCGTCGTGCCAACAATTGTAGAATTGACTCGCCTGGTCGTTTCACCAGCAAGGTTGCCGACTAGCTAGCTCTTGCTTGTTCAGCCAATTAGTGCTGGGTCCACTTGATTGTGTTGAGATCGACGCCCTCTTGCACCAGCTCCCAGAGTGGACTGAGCTCCCGCAGGAATGTGACACGCTCCTGCACAGCCTTCAGCACGTAGTCGATCTCCAGGTCGGTGGTGAACCGGCCGATGCCAAAGCGAATACTCGAGTGCGCACTCTCGTCACTGTTGCCCAGCGCCCGCAAGACGTAGCTGGGTTCCAGGGATGCTGATGTGCAAGCACTGCCAGAGGACAAGGCGATGTCCTTCAATGCCATGAGGAGGGACTCGCCTTCGACATATGCGAAGGAGACATTAACGCAGCCAGGGTAGAAGGCCTCTGGTGCGCCGTTTTGGCTGGTGTGCTCGAGAGCCAGTAGACCTCCGAGGAGTCGGTCCGAGAGACCCTTGATGCGCTTGGAGTCATACTGGAAACAAAGTTAGCGATATGTCATCTCGCATAATGATAACGGCGGGCAATTGCACATACCGACATATCCTCCTTGGCAATGCGGCACGCCTCACCAAATCCAACGGCCAGCGGTGGTGCAAGAGTGCCACTCCTCAGACCTCTCTCCTGGCCACCTCCACTGATGATAGGGTCAATTCTGACACGCGGTCTCCTGCGGACGTAGCATGCACCAATTCCTTTGGGTCCGTAAATTTTGTGTGATGAGATGGACATGAGGTCGATGTTCATCTCGTTGACGTCCAACGGTATCTTGCCAACGGCCTGCGCAGCATCGGTGTGAAAGAAGACATTGTTCTCGCGGCAGATCTTGCCAATCTCCGCAACAGGCTGGATGACACCAATCTCGTTGTTCACCGTCATGATACTAATCAGCATCGTGTCAGGCCTGATGGCTGCCTTGAGCGCCTCGAGATTGACCAGTCCGTTGTTCTGCACCGGCAAGTACGTCACTTCGAATCCTTCGTCTTGCTGAAGATGCCTGCAGCTATCCAACACGCATTTGTGCTCGGTCTGGGTGGTGATGATGTGCTTCTTCTTGCCGGAGCGGCCAAAGAACCGCGCGACGCCCTTGATGCTCATGTTGTTGCTCTCGGTAGCGCCACTGGTGAAGATGATCTCTTTGGGTTGGGCGCCTATCAGGGCCGCAATGTGCCCGCGCGCCTCCTCCACTGCCTTCTCACTCTCCCAGCCGTACGCATGTGTCTTGGAGTGTGGGTTTCCGAATACGCCGACGTAGTAGGGGATCATGGCATCGAGAACTCGTGGATCGACAGGGGTGGTGGCCTGCATATCGAGATAGATCGGTCGCTGTCCTTCATCCATCAATGTGGCCTCCTTCAACACGTCGGCCATGGGGCTGATGAGCATGTTGCCGTCCTGCTGCCCACTCATAGCGAGGCCCGACTTTTGCAGCATCGCCTTGTCCAGATGTATGGCTGTCTCCAGCTTGGGCTCGGCCACTTGGGCATTGTCTCTCTTAGTCTCGGTGACATAGCTCCGTCGCGACGAACTCTGGGGAATGGTGGTCGCCACTCGTGCAGCGTAGGTTGCCCTGCGCAGTGACGTTGAGAGCGAGGGCTGCTTGGCTGCAAGGCGCGAAGCCTGTCTTAGTGCAGACGGTCCTAAGCCTGCCATGTTGAGACTCTGTGATGGTAGTGAATAATGGTACTCGAGGATGTAGTTGATGGTTGTAGATTGTAGGGAACGTCAGTGCGCCTAGGAAGGTGGAGCAGGGAACTTTTTTGGCCTTTCAACGGCGAGTGCATTTCAAACCAAACCAAAGCGGCGAAACTCGGTCTCGCTAAGATTATCACCGAGATCGGCGCGGGACGACATCCCGCCGTCTTGGAGGGACATCTACATGTTTTCCCAATTTTGTGACAGGACCTCACTGAGTGAAACCATGTGCAGTTGCTGAACATGCAGACATCGTTGTGACTGCGCTTGAACAGTATCACTGATGCATCCAGTGATGCGAAGCAAGAACGTTAATAAACCGGCGCTCGCAAGTCAGGTTCGGGGCCGTTGAAGTGGGCCGCGGGCCGGGCATTATCTCGGCTGTAAGATCAGATGGTACAGCATAGAGCGGGATAATTATAACATCCTGTCTGTACGCTGAGAGTATAATGCCGATGCAACAGGGATGTGCACAGCCGCAACCACGCCTGAATCTCTGTGCACGTCATCGCTTTTTTTTGCAGGTGAGGAGCTCTTCCGGAAAGGGTCCAAGGCCGCCAAGCCAAGCAATTCGTCACTTGTTTTTGGTGATCAGGTCCAACGGGAATAGCCACCCTGCCATTTCTTCAAGAGGGCCTTACCTTTGGACACACCTACAAAACACTTACATATCAGCATTTCCAGAGAGTAGACACGCCACGACCGAACCTTACAACCAGAATCCTCATCCTGCTCGTCCTAAAGCTGACCGAAACCTTACCAACCACGTTCCGGCGACTCCGCGATCTCGGCTCCGAGTGATTCTTTGTCCCGCAAACGCATCTGCCGACCAATCTTATCTTGCAACTGCTCCAGGAACTGCCCCCAACTTGCGCAGAACCAACATCGCGTCGCAGAAACAAAACAACCAACGTGGACTCGAGCTTGTCCTTGGACCTGGTATCGTATGCGCCACCACTGAGCAAGCGCCTGGGCAAACAAGCCTACCAAGCCGAGTGAGCTGACCAGCTGCCATCACAGCCACATTGTCGTGACCCACAGTATCCGGCCTGATTGCGAAGGAGTCAAAAAGCTCGTCCGTCCGTCTACATCACCGCCGAAGCTATTATCCTTCCTCCCGCCTTTGTTGTGACTAGCGACACACGAACGGCGCGCGTCACACCTCACCTGGCCCCTCTCTGCGATCTGCGTCCTATTGCCCATCTCGGGAGTCCCGCAGCAGCGACACCTACAAACGACCACCAGCCATATTCCCTCGTGTACAGACACGCACGGGGGAGCTATACCTAGTGACGATGAGTTTTCGAGGGTTTTCAAAGAGCGTATCACGGGTATGTCTGCTTTTGAAGCGGGTGGAAGGACATCTCTTCCGAGACTCTCCCCAGCAGCTGGCTGACTTCTTGTTAGGCGCCGCAACAATTCAAGGCAAAGTTCAACCTCGGTGAACACACTAAAGATGCTGTCTTTGTTGACGCAGAACGTCGCTTTCAAGAGCTAGAGGCCGAGACCAAGAAGCTGGGCGATGAATCCAAAAAGTACTTCGAGGCTATCAACAGCATGCTGAATCACCAGATCGAGTTCTCAAAGGCCGTTGCGGAGATTTACAAGCCCATCAGCGGAAGGATGTCAGACCCGGACTCACTGGTTGTCAGGGCCAATCCGGAGGGCGTGCAAGCTTGCGAGGAATACGAGGCTATTGTGAAGGATCTACAGGCGACGCTGGCACCCGAGTTGGAAATGATCGAGAGTAGGGTCATTCGACCAGCCACCGAGTTGCTAGACGTCATCAAGATCATTCGCAAACAGGTGCAGAAGCGCGAGCACAAACAGCTCGACTACGACAGGCACCGAGCCACCCTGAAGAAGTTGCAGGACAAGAAGGAGCGCTCGGCCAAAGACGAAAAAGCCATGTGGAAGGCCGAAAACGATGCCGAAGCAGCTACCCACGACTTCAACTACTTCAATGACCTACTCAAGGTTGAATTGCCCAAGTTGTTTGTTCTGGAGAGCGAGTTTATTAAGCCGCTGTTCCAGTCTTTCTACTATATGCAACTCAACATCTTCTACACGCTACACGAAAAGATGCAACAATGCGACATCGGCTACTTCGACCTGACTCGCGATATTGAGGAAGCCTTCCACGCAAAACGTGGGGATATCCAGGAACAGGCCGAGAAGCTCTCCATTGTCAAATTCAAGACCACTGGGCAGAGACGGCCGCCTAAATATGCGCCAAAACCTACACTGGGGAGCTCTACGCAACCCGCTGGTCTGCTCACCCAGGGTACCGGCTCTACTGAAGAAACGACCTCCCCCAGTTACGTGGCTCCGGGTCCATCTTCAGCGGCAGCACCACTAGCATCGCCCCTGGCTCTTAGGGAAAAGCCCGCCGCTTTGAAGTCTCCCGGGCATGCTCACACGAACAGCGTCGAGCACCCACCGCCGCCCTATTCGGCCGGTTTGTCCTCGCCACCGCTGACGAGCCCCAAGCCTGGTTCTCTCGCCGCGGCCGCGGCTGCTAAGGCAAAGCCGCCACCACCGAAGCCGAAGCCTAGCAGGTTGAGCGGTGCCCCAGCTGCGGAGACAGTCACCGCACTGTATGATTATTCGGCACAGGCAGAGGGTGATTTGAGCTTCCGCGTGGGCGATGTGATTGAGATTGTGAGCAGGACACAGAACGACAACGAGTGGTGGATCGGAAAGCTGCAAGGCCGACAGGGACAGTTTCCAGGTCAGTGAAAGTGTCGAGGGATATGACATGGGCATCAAACTAACATTTCATGCTTAGGCAACTACGTCAAGCTCAACTAAGAGGCAGCGTCCGCGGATGCACGCCGTCGGCTTAATAGACGACGCGGACAGGCTGATTGACGACATATCGAATCATACGGAACGGCTTGAGGGAAAGAACAAAGACGGCACTCGGGGTCTCGCGTATACCCACATTAGCAGTGCTTTTCGTATTGGCAGTCCTTTCGTTTGATCTTGAAGGACTTGGCGTTGGGCAAATTTGGGGAACGATCTCGTCAATGCCCTTGGTTTTTGATTTTCTTTCAAGTGCATTGATAAGGCGACGGAGGGAAGAGAGGTGGCTCAGACGCAAATCAGTGTCCGTTGGGGGAGCCATGAGACGGGTGAGAGCAAAATCGAAAACCTTTTTACACCTATGTTGAACTTCTATTTCAGATGAATGTCCTGGCGTGGTCCATTATGGGGCACCGCGTCATGGAACCAAAGCTTCAGTCTCTCGGGCCGCGATCGCATTTTGCAGGCTTGTTCTAGAAGATGATTGATTCCTGGCAATGTGGTAGCTGGCGATGCGGTAATGAGCAGCTTTCTGCAATGTGACGCAGGATCGGATCCAAGGGCATTCGCCAGCTCAGCAGTGAGGCTGGGTGGTGGATGCCCAGTCACGAGCGCAACATGCCTGTCAGCTTGGGCAACTGTCTCGAGATGCGCTGTTCATATGTTTTCCATAGGTAAGAGTTACGGCACGCAATCTCGACCGGTGCAATCGAGCTTGTACAAGTTCAAAATCACGAGGTCTCTGCCCAGAGCCTCGTCCAAGGCCGCCGTGGAGTGGGTGGCGCCCTAGAATTTTTGCGTATCCTCGTGGCTTGCATTTACCGCATTTGGGCTCTTTACTTTTGGAGCCTCAATGAGTCCATGTGAGGAACAGCTAAATCTGACATGCATGGCGGAAACATGCCGACGGACAAGGGGGGTGACAGGCAAGGCAGATTTCCAGAGGAGGGGAAACTTGAAAGAGTATTTGTGGATTTTCGGGTCACATCGAAGCTGTCGCTGGCCTCGTGGTGAACACGTTCTACTAGTGTTTAGCTGGCACGTTTTTTTCCCCGCCAGGCTCTCACAACGTGGACAACACGTTGGCCATGGATGGCTGAAAAGCTACCTCCATTCATATAGCCAGGGCGGACACAGTGCGCCAATCTGCTTGCGCGGCAAGAAAAGATGCCAACGCAGGCAGTCAGCCACCGACGACGAGGCGGCCAGATCTACCCGATGCTCTGCGGTCAGCCCCCACGGAAATCTGCCTTTGGGAGGTACCTTTTGGGCCGGCGACGGGTCGCGTGATCCCCTTTGCACATACACGGTATGCAGATGGGGGTCAGGGAGCTTTTGGGTAGGATCAGTGGAAGTTATGGCATATGCAGGGCGCTTGTAAATGGTGGGGTCGCCCTTTCGAGCCTTGTGATGCGGCTCTGGTGCTCTTCTAGACGCATTATTCGTGGTATATGGCACGCTGCAGGTGTGTAAACATATTGCACTGTGCCAGTGGTCTAATTATAGAAGCTGCACGATAGTATTGCAAGGTGCCCAGCTAATGATAGCTGTATCGATAGACCCAATGTTCGTACCAGATTGCTCATCTACCCTTTCATAGCATGTTGGGATCGTAAACTACCTCGGTACCTAGGTAATCACTCAATCACCTCTCTCGTGCCAATGCTGAGATATGCGCCTGCCTCATGCGACCTCCTCCCAAGCTTCTCTAGAGAGTCCTATCACCATCTCGCAGTCAAGGCAAGGCTTCCACCGGTAATGAAAAGTGCAAATTCTACTTGTTTCCTAGTGTTTTTGGTGCATCAGGAGCTGCAGGATCCAGACCTCTTCCCCTCCTGAATTCTTTCCTACGAGAACTCCGGTAAGCTGTTGAAGCCAACGTTGATCTGTCGGTACATAGCTGGTTGAACCCATGTCCATCGACCGCCACTAGGAGCAGTACCCGACGAGGAGCCCCTTCCATTCGATGTCGCGTCCCCGTGCTGTTCCACAGACGAGAACGACGCCGAAGCATCCAGTGGCGGATCGTCCTCGCCCGACGAGTACTCAATAGTCGTCTGCGGAGACGCTGCATCCGCGGTGATGGTGGGGGGGCCCCACGTATCGCCGAAACTCCTGTCGAGAGCTGGGAAGAGTGCGTCCTTGGCTTTGCCGGTACCGTTGCAGTCAGGCTCCGAGACATATTCCTCATCCTCCTCTTGCTCCGCGTAGTGACACGCTGCCTGCATGTACTGGCAGTTTGCATTCGATAGTGCTGCTTCATCTGCAGCCTCCTCCCCCTCCTCCATACTCGCATCAGGCAGTAGCTCCTTCCCCCTGCCACTCCACGCTTGTAAACCCGGCAGCCGAATAGCAGGGTCAAAGCTGAGGAAAACCACTGCTTGCAATCCACTGCTATTCGCCACGCTGTAGACAAACGACCGCCCATCACAAACCCCCGTCACCGGCCCTGAGTGCCCCGGCGGGTTGAGCACGCAGCCCAATTTCTCCAACCTTCCCACTTGGTCCTGCGCTCCGGAGGAAGGCTCCGGCGGCCAGAAGGCTATCTCATTCGCACTGTAAAGGAGACGATTGCGTTCCTCACGCGATAATGTACAGTCATCCTTGGCCCCGTGACGGGGCCGTCGGGCACCGGCACGTAGTCGCAACCGGGTGGTGTCGGGCGAGGAAGACGCCGGGTCGTCAACGAGATCGAGAAACGCTTGCGCGGACCCATGGTACGAGCGCACGGGCGTCTTGCTGAAGGTGAAGAGGAGCGCGGTATCGGCGTCGTCTCCCGGGTGGGTTTTGTGCGGACACCGGTCCGGGACGCGGGCTCGCCAGGGGCCGGTGTAGTTCCTGCGGAGGTGGGAGGTGGAAGGGGGTGGTGGAAGGCTCAAGGAGACTGGAAGTGTCGAGCTGGTACTTGCTGACGTGCTTCCGTCATTGTCGCTGTCGTTGTTGATGGTGCCGGAGCTGCTGCTTTCTGTAGATGTAGTACTTGCTCCATCGGACTCGTCGAAATCGGAGTCCTCTTCGGTTTGAAGGGGTCTAAAATGCAAGTCCGTGGTGTAGTACGTCCGTTGTCCCGACCTGCTGTTATTCAGCCATTCCTTACGCGACTCCATGATCTGGAACTGCCCCGTCCCTTCGTTCTTGGTGAGACCCATGAACGTCCACCTGTCATCGATTGGGCCCTCGGCATGCTGTCGCCGCCACATCCGCTCGCGAACCGATCGCTCTTCGTTGTGAGGCGCCGGGTCGCGGACGGGGAAGCGGAAGCTGTGGTAAAAGCTAGTCGGGTCCAATTCGTCGGCGTCGAAGCTCGTCTGGTTGGAGAGCCCGTAGAACTTGCCGTCGATGATCTCAAAGCAGACGTTTTGCCCGATATCGCTGCCCAAGATCTGTACAAGATAAATTTTTTGCTCAAGCCACGTATCTCCCTGGATGTCATAGCTCATGAGCAGCCATCGCCGGGAACCATCCGGGCTCATGTGAGAATGCGTTCCGTAGTACAAGAAATCAGCATCATTCCTCACGAAAATCTTATGCGTCGACTCCAGCGCCGGGCCCATCGACACGAGTCGTCGCTCGGCGGCGTGGATAACCACCAGCCGGCTCTGGCCACCACGTTTATGCAAGCACGTCACCAGACCCGCGGCATGGTGCAGCAACAGCACCTTAGACTTCCTCGGGCGTCGCACCTGGCTAACGTCGCCCTCGGCCTCACGCAAGAGGCCCCGCAAGTCGATGACGGTTTCGGTACGCGCAGAGCCGTGCAGGTCGAGCACGCGAAGCGTGGTGCGTTCCTGGAGGTAGCATAGCGCGCCGGCGCTGTATATCCAGGAATCGGCGACGGCGACGATGGCTGCTGCGAAGGGCGTTGCGGTGCGGAGAGCTTGGCGGCGTTTTATGAGGCGCCGGAAGGCCCGGGCATAGTTATTGTTATTGGTGGCATTTTCTGTGGTTTCTTGGGCTGCTGCTTCTTTTGCCTCGGAACTTTCGGGTGCCAGGGCCTGAGCGACATGTCAGCTTGTTGCCTGAAAGGCCGCTGGGGTGCTCTTCCAAGCGGTGACAGGTGACGAGATTGTGCGTATTCTGTGTGGCGGTGTGAGGGATTTGGAGAGGGCTTACGCTTAGGAAGACTTTACACCGTCTGTTGTCATGAAGCAAGTACTGGAGCTGCCGACAAGAAAGGGCCAGATGGAAGATGTCCTCTAGGTCGAGATTTCCGGTAATAATGGAAACTACCTCGTAGGGAAGACATCGCAGCGACATGGCCTAGACTGCTGGTTGTGATACCGACCTGCTCACTGAGCAGGTCTTAACAGTGAGAGCACATCTTCCTTGATGATCAGACGTATGGTGGAGGGGATAAATATCGGGATAGGACAGGAGGAAGAAGGCTTGAACTGTGGAATGGATATGAAGAACAGTGCTGCAGGAACCGAGATCGCATTGAGACTCTTAATATAGATGGTAGAAGGTCCAGTTACTTTCTGTAAAGAAGCAAGGTGTTCGTTCAGTAAGGCTCTGTTGGGTCGGCCCTTCTTCCAAGGTTGTTGGATCCTTGCGTCACAAGACTAATGAGTAATTGTTTGGACATCAGCCGTTGCTAGTCGCAGAGCCTCATTGATGTTATTGTTGTCTGTCAAGGGCTCAAGGCCAGGTTCAACAGAGCCCGTGTCCCGTCCCATGGCAGGTGACATAAGACATGGATGTTTTAGGTTGAGAGGCGTGTAAGACGGCCAACGATGGACGCCGCTATTCGGGGCGTACTGGCCTTACTGGGTGACCAGATAGTACTCATTGTGAATGAGTTGCCCCTTCATCACGTCTCAGTATGATAGGAATGAGGCTCTGCGGCGCTTCGTGGTTAGCACAATAACCTGGACCATGGGAGAGCCTTGAGATCTCCTTGTTAGTGGCGGGCTTAGCAGTGGCAAGGCTGTTCTCGTATTATGTGCAGACCTAGCCACACAAATTAGTAGCCTCGCCGAAAATATTCGCATCGAGAGAATGATAGGAGACGCGCTTGCAAATAGCGCGATTAATATCAGCCTCTTAGGAAGTTTGAGGCTCGTTGCATGGGAGCTGGGAAGGAGAAAAACGGTGACACAGTGTATCCTGGGGCTTGCACTGTATCCCTGATCACAGACTCTGCAGGGATTATTTGTTGCTGGGGTCTAGGTCTGAGATTAACCTTGCCGACCTGACTTGAGGCTCTGCTCCAATTCTACCCCGGAACAAATCGACCTTCTTGTCCTGCTTCGTGGTTGCAGGTCCTTCAAGCCTTCCTCAATAAGATTGACACGCGCCGACACGAGAACCAAACTGTACATTTCACCAGGGTATGTAGCAGTTCCTTATCATGGAATCACATGCGCGGCTGGTATGGACCTAAGATAAACTTGCGTGAGGGCCGACTTGAAAATGACGTTGCTCGATAACGAGATGGGAGCCCTGGGAGATACTAACTTGCGCGTGTTCTCACATATTTTTGATACTCGAGTATGATATTTGTGATTAGCTGAGGCAGCTAGCTACCTCCTACTCCGTACAGGGGAACGCATTCACAATTGCTGGTCAAGTCCCGGCTCCCGATGGTCTACTCCGTACGTACTTTAAATGCATATATCCGCGCATACACAGTACCGCCACTGATACTCCCTAAAGCTTCAGCAGATAGCTTCGCTACAAGAACAAGCCTTGAGCATAGACGTCGCCATAGTATAGGGCAGAGGCGCTGAAGGATGTAGAGTTCGAGGATGCGGGAGTACTATGCTTGGCCAAAGTATAATGGCACTAGACCATCAATTGTGAATCTGTTCTCCGCATCCGTACTCCGTACAGTAGGTAGTATTGTAGCTATGCCACGAAGCCATCATTTATCTTATCTTTACACAGTACTAGCTGTCATGGGTATTTCACAGGCTGGCCAGGTCGGCAGCAAGCCAGAAACTATGTTTGCGCAGGTACAGGTCCACTACTTACCATGCGCACGATTGCGGAGTCATGGTGTTTCTCCTGTAGAAACAAGCTCCAGGTGTCTCATATGCTACTTGCAACGCTTTATGGCAGCCCACATCGCCAAGTCTCTCTGCCGACCAAGGACCGCCTGCCGCCACGATCCGGGCTAGTGGAACAGTCCGAGAACAATGCCCGGGCCCCGGTGCGGTCGCTGACGAATAGGGGGAGAATGGTTATATATGGTCCTACATAGTAGGTTCGACATTCTCCGCAAGCAACTCATTTTTCAAAGAAATCGACACCTGCAGTGTTGCCGCAAACATGCCAGCATTGTCATTCCCAAACGTCGACACGGCCACTCGGGCCATGACGGGCCTCCCCTGGCCGGGCCTAATCATCGGATCAGTTAGTCTAACCAATGATTGTAGTCTCATGGTTCTTTCACGCTGACATGGCCCCACCAGTACATCCTCTACCGCATCGCCCTTACAGTCTACCGCCTCTACTTCCACCCCCTGGCCAAGATTCCCGGACCAAAGCTCTGGGCGGCCACGGGCATCCCCTATCACTACCGGGACAAGTACAAGGGAGTGTTTTTCCGCGACGTCAACGCCCTCTACGAGAAATATGGCCCCATCGTGCGCGTTGCCCCTGGGCGCGTGATCCTCGAGGCCGACATCGCCAACCCAGAAATCCTGGCGCGCGGGCCCAAACGCCCTGAGTTTGGAAAGACGACTTTTTTCTATGGCGTCAGCAAGCCCGTCGGCATCGCGTCCGCGCTCAAGGAGGACCATCGGCGCCAGAGAAGGGTCATGGCACACGCGTTTTCCGAGAAAGCGCTGCAGGAGCAGGAGGCTATTTTCAGGGTGTACATCGATTCGCTCGTCAGCAATGTTGGGGAACATGCGAGGAGTGGGAAGCCAACCAATATGGCTGATTGGTTCAACTTCATGACTTTTGATGTCATCGGTGTAAGTTAGCTCGCAGGGAACAGCTCGCAGGAAATGGGATGGAGATCGGCGACCTTGAATGCAAACTAACTCAAGCCAGGACATGGCCTTTGGCGAATCGTTCGGCTCTCTCAACGCAGGTGTAGCCCACCCGTGGGTAGACCTGATCCTCAAGGGCACGAAATTCTTCGGCCAGACGCAAGCACTGGTGCAATATCCTCTCCTGGCCCCCATTGCTTTCGCCCTTTCGCCCGAGTTTCGGATGCTCGCGGCCAAGGCAAAGGACAACAGCAGGCTCGCGGTCGAGATGACAAACAAGCGCATCGCCATGGGCAGCGACGCGCGGCTCGACTTCATGACCTACATCCTGCGCGCCAATGCGAAGGATAACATCATGTCCACCGAGGACCTGCACCAGAACACGTTCCTCCTCATGCTCGGAGGAAGCGAGACTACCTCTACCTGCCTCACGGGACTATTCTGGTTCTTGACCAGGCCTGAGAACGAGAAGGTGAAAAAGAACCTTATGAACGAGGTGCGCTCTGCGGGCTTCAAATCCGCAGAAGAGATTACCATGACCTCGACCAATGCGCTGAGATATCTCTTCGGCTGTCTCGAGGAGTGTTTGCGGTTGTACCCACCTTCAATCCACATTCCTCCGAGGGTGTCGCCCGGCGACATCATTTCTGATGAATTCCCGGTTTACCTGCCTAAAGGCGTAAGTAGTAGCCGACCATCTCCCTCCATTCGAGAAGAATATCGGAGAGAAAAGGCTGACCAGACAACACACACGACAGACGCTAGTCGAAACGCACAACTACGCCACCGGCCGCTCCCCCCGCCACTACGTCGAGCCAGAGGTCTTCGCGCCGGAGCGCTGGCTGCCCGCCTCTCACCCGCTGGGCGACAAGACCGGCAAGTACGCGCGCGAGAACCGCAACGCGTTCCGGCCGTTCTCGGCGGGGCCCCGCGACTGCGTGGGCAAGAACCTGTCATACGCCGAGATGCGGCTCGTCGTCACGCTGCTGCTGTGGAACTACGACTTCGAGGGGCTGCCTGGCATGGAGGACTGGATAGACCAGCAGGTTGCCTTCAACGGTGTGTGGGCCATGACCCCTATGTGGGTGCAGTTTTCGCCGAGACGGGCGGACGAGGAGAAGGAGAAGTTGGTGGAGCTTTGAGGTCTGTTGGGCTGATTGGGGCCGGGAGCACAGGCACATCGACGCCCGGGGAGCATCTTGCTGTAAACGGAATTTGCGCGTCCGGCTGGTTAGACAGCGGCTGTCGTGAGTGTACAGCACGAAGTCCCACAGTAGGCAATGCAGCCATCATTCCGAAAAATCTGAGCCATCGAGATGACTCGTCTGAGACTGGGATAGTGCGGCAGGGAACTGAGGAGTGGGAGTACTGAGTGTTGGGGGTGCGTGTATTGGAGGCTCTGCCGAAAACTCACCCCCGAAATGAAATGACCTTCTTCATGCCACCTCGGTCAAGAGCATCAAAGTCGACCACACCTTCCGCGCGGTGTGACAACCAAGACGCAATGTTTGATTTCCGGGTCTTAAACGAGCTGACTTCGATTGCCACCGCCTCCCAACTTTGAGCCTCACCTGCTTGGTCCAACGCCGGGTCCAATTTGCCCTTGTCATACCGGTATGACGCGCACAGACCGCGGTCTCTCACATTTGTGCGTCTATACTGTGGTAGACGCAGAGCCGCATGTTGGTCGGGGTCCGTTAGGCGGACGCATGGACGGGACAGGCTACAGACCAACAGGCGAAGTGGATTGTCCCAACGCGGATCTGGTCAGATGATTTTACTACGCGAGGGTCGATCAGATGTGAAAGAGCCGCATCGAGCGGGGGTATTCCAAAGACGGACGGCTTCCTTTGAGCTTGGGACCAACAGGTCCAACCGGACCACCATCCCCAACAGGTTGGATCCAAGAAGCATCTGAGCATGGTCATCTTATCAAACAGAGGCAGGCTCCTCTTGGCGAAGAACCAAAGGTCCTTGCCTACAGATCATCCCGTCTTACGTGCGAGTGGGGCCGGTCATCAAGGTCTAGACGCTGAAGTTCTCGATAGGCTTGCATGCTACACCCGCTCTTCCGCGGCGTCATGTAGTAGTCCGGCATACCGCCGACAGGATCATATCAATATTTCAAGCTCCAGCTCCAGCTGCATCCATCGACATGCATGCTGCCCCCGCAACCTTACCCAAGCCAGCAGGACCGGCATGTCATGTGCCGTTCGTGACCCAGCTTGAAGGGCAGTTCCACTAGCACTACTGTGGGACCTGCACAAGCCAGCCACCGTGTGCAGGGTTCAACGGAAGGCCCCTACGCTCTTATCAAAGTGATGATTACCGTCGTCGGGTTACAGCCTCCTTTGGAGATAGATCTGTACGATTGGAAGTCGCCGATGTACGTCTGTGCCTCTTGAATTGCAGCCACCTGAGCATCTAGCATCAATCACCTGGATCCACCACTTGGGAACCTTGGAAGTGTTGCACACCTCCTGCACCAGTGGACCCGGTTGATGCACGAGGAGGCTCTGCCAGGTGGAAATTGAAAAAGTCGACAACCACCAACGCTGACTGGGGGCAGGTAGTAGTTTTGTGCGCTATTCTTGAGAGGTTCGGCTCGTTTACAAACTGCTCGAGGGCTGAGCACGTTGATGAGGAACTGATACACATTCCCAACTTTGAGGATTTGAGACTAAGAGTGTCAGAATGAACAGGTGTATATCTCAGTGATACTGTATGTGACTTTTGGCCTTGATCCAATCAGCTGTGTAGCCCATGAAACTTCGGTTCGTCGTTGCTCCAAGGCAGCCGTAAGTCGAAGCACCCCTTCACGAACAACCATTCTCCACCAAAAACAGCCTTTTCCAGCTATATAACAACACACCACCCACTGATTGAAATTTATCAAGAATTTGTTTTTCCTCAAACTATTATAGACATATTTAATTTTCTTATTTAAATATTTATTTCTATTATTCAGGAATATTAAAGTTATTTCCAAAATATCAAATATTAAATTTCAACAAATTTATTAGTAATATATATATTGCATTAATAATGAAAATATATTTATATACTTTATATTATAGTATATAGAAATTGTGAATCTAGTTTTAGAATATTTAGTAATATTGTTTAAAAAATCTTTTTAATATTATTTCAAACTATTCTTGTAATTTCATTACAAAATTTAAGTAAATTAATATTATGGAAATTATCAAATTATATTCTAATACTAAACCTTTAATAAATCTATATAGACATCGCTAATATAATCATTGAAATTCCGTTTAACAAACTATGAAGAATAATTCAAAAAGAAATATAGATAGAATACTAATTTTAAGCTTGAGTTATAAGTCGGGCTACGCTTTCACCTATAGCACCTTTCACAACCCACCAGTTGCCACTAAAAATAGCCTTTTCCACCTATATAGAACTACACCACCTATTAATAAAACTTTACCGACTCTTTCATAATAGTTATTTTATTGTATAAATAATATACTATAAACTCAGGATTTAAATTCTATTTATATATATTTTCAATTTATTTTTCAAAGTTTGTAAAACGGAATTTTAACAATTGTACTAGCAATATTTATATAAATTTGTTAAGGATTTGAAATTAGGATTTAAGTTAATAATATTTATAATATTACTTTATCTCTTCTATATAAAAATTTCAAAAAAAAAATTAAATAGTAATAATAAGGTTTTCTTGAATAATATTACCAATTATTCTAAAACTAGATCTATAATTTCCGTATACTATAAACTTAAATACGAAAATACATTTTCATTCTTAACGCTTTATATATAAATACAAATCGAATATTAATATCTATATTGTTATCTTTATTCTAAATATAACGTCTTTGTATTATTATTATAATTAAATTAAATCTTGGTCTCCAAATCTTAACAATTCTATATATATTTTATTAGTAAATCTATTAAAATTCCTCATAACATAATGGACTTTAGAAATTAATTTAAAAATACTTAATAATACAATATATATATAACAGTGTAACGAAAAATAAATTTTCGATTAATTTCAGTTAGTAGGTGGTATAGTTTTATATAGGTGGAAAAGGCTGTTTTTGGTGGGAACTGGTGGGTCGTAAAGGATGCTGTGCGTGAAGGGGTAGCCCGACTTATTATATATATGATGAGGTTACTGTTATTAAAGCGCCGATAAATTTATATTAACAGGTGGTGTAGTTCCATGTAGGTAGAAAACGCTGTTTTTGGTGGAGAATGATTGTTCGTGAAGGGGGCTGTTCGTGAAGGGGTGCTTCGACTTACTATTCGAAGCATGCTGGGGCCGCTATCTAAACACAAACTCTTCCACTGGCCGATGAAAGTCCAGAAACAATTTGTAATCATTGAAGTCGTACAAGTAACAATACCCCATAGGTAACCAGCTGCCATCTTCCCTTGGCCGCAGGACGAACGGATAGCGACCATCCGGTAGAAACGCTACATGGTCATCCACCCAGGCACGTGGTGCAGCGACAGATCTTACGAAAAGCTTCCTCCCATAGCACGCTTGAGTAATTTTGTTGTAGATGTACCGTATATCGGAATAACCCACCGCCCCGCTGTCCAGCACATCTGGCCACAATGCAGGACATCCATTTGCCTTCAGATGGTCGTTTTCGGCCCTCGTGAGAACGCCGGTGTCGTACTGGCAATATCAGTCCCAGAGCTGATTTCAGACGGCTTCTGGGTCACACGAATGATGTGTTATGTCCGGTGTCTATCTGGCTTGCTCCTCTGGTCATGATAACAGCAGTCGAGGACAGCACTTGGTACTTGATTATTGTCGGCAGAATTGGCGTGTTTCGAAACGTGATTCTTGCCGGCATCGAACCTTTGACCGAGGCGAAAAAACCTCCCATCACATCTTCTAGATGTGATCAGAGCACCTGGGCACGCAAAGTCATGGAAGGCCTGATGGATCTCGATACAACCCATAAAGGATGCGGAAATTTTCCTGTCAACGAGTTCCTCCCTGGCGACTCCGACCCGAATGAGACTGTATGGTCGGCGGGCGGAAAAGGATGCATATGACATACAACGGGAACGGACTCGTGGGCGAGAGGGGCTCTTCTGCCGAATGATGTCAGCCAAAGTCGACACACCACAGCCTGGCTTGGCATGTAATTAGATCTCATGACGCCCTCTCGCCGCGACAAGAAAGCTCGCAAACCGCAAGCCGAGCTTACGGCAAATCTAGCTTCACAGCAGAATAAATTCCAGGGTCGACAGCTGCCCAACATGCCATCTATCAGCGAGGTAATGACATGACAAGCCTGTCGATGGATTGTGAGAAATGAGGGATGACGATGTGATAGGAAAAGCAGGGAAAGGCAAAGCAGAGATGTACATTCATCATGCTGAGAAGTATGAGCTGTTCTGCATGCCGTCCTTCTTACCTAGGTAGGGTTCTTGCTATCTGAAAGCGCTCAAAGTGGGCATTCATCCTGATTTTCCCTTGGCTGCGTGAATCTTTGAGCTCTGAGAGAAGGTGAGACGTGATTGCTATTCTGATGGGTTGTTGTAGGAGACACAGTTTGAGCCCTGAGCAGTGCTGGTGGTCCCCTTCCACTGATGTTTGGGAGACTTCTTATCGCCTTTGCAAAGGTGCTAGTTCCGTTGTGAGGTTTGATGTGCCGCTGTCAGTTGCCTCCCTGCCCGATTTGTCGCGCGCGGGGGCAATTCGGTCCACGTACCATGACTGATCTGAAGGCACCACTTCTCCAATGCACTGTTCATCCATAGAGCCAAGGCACTCGGTAATGAGAGAACTTGGGGAATGAGATGCGGTCCCACCACCTTGTCCATTGCGTTGCTCAAAGTCTGGCGTGCGATTTGAGGAGTCGCCAGCATTGTATTGGACCTAAGGCTCTAGCTGCCGGCAGACTCGAACACGATGAATGACATGAACACTAAGTACTTCCTTTGGTCCCTCGTCATTACTTAGGTCAGGTAGCCGCTTCCATATCTCGACACGGAGCCCGGGCGATCTCAGTTATCAAGTCTTTCGGCCTCTGACGCGATAGAATACTTGCCAGCTGTGTTGAAGCCGACTGGATTTCTTTGATGTAATCGCTCGCTGGGCAATCGCCGAATGTCACCTTGCACCATTCCCGTAGATAACGATCAGTAGGAAAGCTACCTAAATCGGACTCAATCCGGATCTGCGGTCCTGCACTGTCTGCGAAGTGATGACTTCGGTCCATTGATGAGCGCCATATTTTCCATTCAGTTTCGTTGTCGACTGGACGACTCGAAAGGGATCAGGGTGTTCGACTTCGTCTGCTTGAACTTTGAAGCCACGTCAGGGGTGCCCAATCAAGTCCGGTGACGTGGATCTTGTCGCCCGGAAGGAAGATCATGCCCTGCGCGGTGAGATGGCTTGGAGCTGCCCGACCAGAGTCCAGAAAGCCACCATGAAGTGTTGTAATCCTTTTCGCCTCTCGTCTTAATCTTGCAGACTTGCTCCACATTGGGTCCCTCCATGGCACAATTGGCATCGTTTCCGTCCCCTGGCTCCATTCGACACTCAGGTTGTGAAGGATAGACCGCGTAGTGCATGGGCTCGTACCCACTTAGCCCATGGTTGTTGGATGTGCTGGTTGTGAAAAAGCATTGTTTTGGCGTGCAATTTTTGTGGCCATCCATGATCCGGTGTTTTACCGCCGACAAAATCTCACCAACCGTCATTAATGATAGAGCAAGCTCTTTTGACAAGTAATGGTTATGACTGCGGCTGCGCGAGTACCATACACTTCCGTCGGGGTAGACACCGCAGACAGCTCGGACTACACGGTGAGCTTGCTCCAGTACAAGATCAGCCCGAACCATCCTGGAAAGAAGCCCCTCTGTATGCGATCCCTCTCATCATTCCCACTCCGAAAGCACGTCGCTGAAGCATTCTGTGGTGATGTGATCTCCTGCTCCTCGATCTGTCACCAAGACCTCGGCGGTCATCACCTGCTGCCTGTCGACCCGACCCTCTTTTACCACCTGAGAGACAGTCAATATTAAGCCAAATAAGAGCTAGCGTTGGAGAAACGGGGCCGGTTTGATTGCATTGGGCATTGCCTCGAATGTGTGGTCTTCCAATAAGCGCCATCCTCGAGATTCAGGGAACGAGAAGAGGGCAGCAGAGTCAGCCAGAGCGCTGTTAGCGGCTGCTATACGTTCTTTTGGTCCGTCCCTAATGATAACAAAGCCTCGTTCAATTCTGGGATTACCAAACTTATACGCAAGGTGGTCCATGTTGCGTGAATCGAGGGGAGAATCTTGATCTTCGCGGGAAAATCTCGTCCTGCGGGCAGTGGTATTGCGAACCTCGAAAATCAAGATTCAAGATGTCCTAAGATCAAGATATGATTCCCCATGACCTGAGGCTCTATCGAGCGCAACAGTCAGATGGTGGGCAGTCGCTGATGGAGGAGGGTGGGTGAGCACAGTGCTAGTCACCGGGCCAAATTTCGAGCCCTGAAGAGGAGTGCAGGAGGCGCACCGTAACGGCACATCAAATCCAAAAGAATGCCATCATTTGATGTTAATATACAGGCCCGGCGCACCATCTTGATAAGGACCCGCTGATTCCCGTCAACGCTCGAGCTGCGGTATCATTTCATACCTACCAAGCCGAACCAGAGATAGAATCCTGGGACACATTGCAGAATGGGTCACTGAGGTCGGCGCCCAGGATTTGTGAGCGGCTTCCTAGGCACCAAGGCTAGCAAGTGGTATAGTAGAAGGTTGAGGTCGGTACATGACTTGCTTTATAGCGTTCAGGAGCAAATAAGGGCGAGAAAGAGGACTCCTGTAGCACACAATATTTATGTCCTCAACTGATCTACAGCATGTGCGAGCCCTGGATACGGAAGAGTAGGTACTGAAGTACATACCCAGTAATCAGGGGGGCCTCCTCAGGGCGAACATCTACTCGCCTCTGGAATCATGCCATCTGGTCTCTCCTGGGTCTTTCATGGCACATCTAGGCTTATGGATGGTGAGATTTCAGCCTGACTACTAAATATGCATGCAGCTTATCGCAGTTTTGACAGGCCATGCTAACCTGCATTGGTGAGCAGGCGTCTAAAGTGACTCACATGCAAGTGGGAGCCTTCCCGCCCCTGTAATTCGGTAAGGGCGGAGCAGGTGTGCCTTGGGTTTTGCTATTACATTCATGGCTGTCTCAGCCAAGCCTCTGGGACTATTGTTCCAAGGTTCTCATGGCGTCTCTCTCATCACCTGGGCATTGAACTTGGGAATATTTCCACATTAATCGGACCATCGTCTGTCTTCGCCTTATAAATTGAAGTATCTGTGTTCAAATAGACTGCATATGATCACCATGGGAGATAACAAATGGTAGGTAAGCCCCCATTGCACTACCTGTGTAGGTAATTAATGAGGGATCCAGTAATCCACGAGCTGCTGGTAGTCAAACTATTACTGACTGGTAGTATAGCAAACATCCTCCCTATGGAGTACCAGCATCATCTCAGAAATCCGAGAACGAGCCATCGACCCAAGCCCAAGAGATCAACTCAAAACAGGAAGAGTCTAGAGCCATGGCATACGCACGAAAAGGGCAGCTGATGCTTGCCGAGAGTCTACTCACTAAGATCCACTGGGGACCATTCAGCTACAGTGTCGACCGTAACCGGGTACAACTGGAAATTGCCGCGATCCTAGTGCAACGAGGCCGCTTCAAGGACGCCGAACGACAACTCGATGGTATCCAGGCTGGAATTCAAAATGAACTGTCGACGAGTCGTTCATCTTTGGATTTGAATGACTCATCTACCGCCCGGCTTGACATGTCTCTGGTGATCTGGCGTTCGATACTCATGATGTCCCAAGGGTTTTATCATTCGGCAACTTCGAACTTAGAAAGGCTTACACGCCCAGACTCTCAGAGTAATCAGACAATACGACAGGACAGGATATCAGAAGCGCAGATTGGCATTAATCTTGGGCTGTGCTATGCTTTCAATGGTCGCCATCGCAAAGCCCAGGACGAAATGGCCAAAATTGAGGCGTTCATGCGAAGGATGAAAGTTGCCAATAGCGAATCGGTCAATGAGGAGACTGGTGAGCCAACTGCATTTGGACAGGAAGATCCAGCGTCAACCAGTGCCATCCTTGTGATGGATGAGTGGACACACTTATCGACTGCCCAAGTCAAGAGGAAATCGATGTGCGGAAAATACCAGGAAGCCTTGCTTGATTGCCAAGCAGCCCTGGAAGCTGCTCGACCAAAACACGGTCCAAGGCATTTCCAGACTCTGGAGCTAGCCGGCATTGAAGCTCAACTGCTTGCATTAGTTGGGTCCCCTTCAAAAGCGGAGGAGTCTTGCAATAAGACTTTGTGTTGATAGGGTAGGGGTACCGGTACAGATAAAACGTATACGTAGTCAAATAAATACTGGTGGAGTGAGTGAATTGTCTAGGTCTAAGTGGGAAGACTAAAACAGGTAGCCAGCTATTTAAGGTGGGAAACGGTTCCACAAATCCCCAAGTCAGCCAGCCGAGTAAATAGTGACTCGTGCGTCTGAAGCCCTCGTCACTATTAACGGGCTGGTCCAACAACCCTGCCTTTAATAATGATATGTAACATAACTCAATAGGGCCTGCCAAATTACTGACACACGAGAAATATGTTGTTGCCATTGTCGGGTTCGCAGCAGGCAAGGACAAGATGTGCCACGTGATACAATAAGAGCTATAGTCTTGACTCTTCTGTGTCATCGTCATTGCTGCAGGTAATTGTTCAGTACCAGTTTTTAAGCCTAAACTTTACCTACTCAGGTAGATAAGAGTATTACGATATGACTGGTCTTACCAAGCTGTTTGTCCTTTTGGTAAGTAATTACCTAGGTAGTACTGTTGTTGCATCTTGTCCTAATAGCACACTTTCCACTAGCACAATAGCCAGCAAAGACATCCAAGGTAATCAAAGTACTTCCAAATCGACAATCAAAGCTCACTGCTGATAAGATTGATGAGATTTAGCGAAAGCTATAGAAACTAAACATGTAGACAATTAGTGGCACATGTGCCCAGGTGCCAGATGAAAGCTAGAGACGAAGGTATATAGAGCAGAGTTCTTACTGGAATCGCTGTGTATACCAGTCAATGAATGATTCTGTAGTAGAAGTGGACATGACTTTCTGGTAGATTTAGCAGTTTGATGATGGAATGTCATGGTCCACTGGGGGAAATGAAATCAGATCGACAGATGTCTGGCTCTGATAAACGGTCTCAGAGACCTGCAATAGTGGACGGCTGGTGACCAGCCCAAGGATACATGGGGATGGTAAGGACTGGAGATGATACAATGCACCCTCAAAGAGAGAAAGAGGTCCTAAATAAAGGCCAGCTGAAGCCTACAATCTCTCTTATCTGTAACGTGTAACACTTGCGAGCGGCTGTTTGACATAGTGTGACATAGTGCAACATAATTATGCTCGGTAGGCCATCATTGGCTGCCGCATTGAAGGATACAGCAGTCTGGTATCACAAGTCGGCCATGTGCATGTGTAGCAAACATGGTGATTGCTGGATGCGGCCAAGTGTCTGCTGTGGGCCAGAATGGATTGTGCTCGTGGTACGCCGCTACAGACAGTCCCCAAGGCCAGTCATTGCCAGGCCGGGTTGTCTCAACATACCAAAGTATCTGACATGTCTGCCTACCATCCGTATGCACAATCCAGCATCTACGCCCTCCCGTCCTCAAAATGCTCCACCTGCTCCTCCTCATCCGCCAGCTTCGCATCATCACTTTGCAATCGCCTCGTCCCGTCCGGCCCAGCGAGGTGGTGATCGCGCAGCTTCTTGGCCCGTGCCCGCGAGACTAGATCCTTGGTGGCACCGGCGACGATGTTGCCCTCAAACAGCAGGCCGACGCTCTCGAGCGGCACGCCCTTGGTCTCGGGGACGCAGAAGACGGCGTAGAGCAGCATCATGGCGCAGCAGGCGCCGAAGAGCAGATAGGTGCCGTAGGTGATCTCGGCCAGCATGATGGGTGTGAGCTTGGCGATGACGAAGTTGAAGAGCCATTGGGTCATGAGGGACGCGGCCATTACTAGGGATCGGACTGTTTGGGTGGTCAGAGAGGGGTAATTTGGCGAGGGTGGCCGGAGTTGAGATAGGTTGAGACTTACCATGGTTGGGAGAACACTCGGAAGATAGGATGAAAGGGATGGGGCCCCAGCCGAAGGAGTAGAAGACTACGAAAAGGTAGACACAAATGATGGAGAAGATGTTGTTTCCAGAAAGGGACTTGTCGGTCGGGTGCACGGCCTGGTTGATGCCAATGTAGAACATCGCGAAAGCCTGACCAGCGGCGCCGATAATCAAAGACCACTATACAGGTACACCATGTTAATCCACAGTATTCTGAGATATGAAGCGGAAACTGGATGGTGCCGTTGACGAACCTTTCTCCCGGCCTGCTCAACGCCAAACATCAAGGCCAACGATGTGAAGACCACCTTCACTACTCCGTAAATTCCCGTCGCGAAGAGACCAGCAGAAGCACTCGATAGGCCAATGCTTTGGAAGATTTGTCTGCACCGTCCCATTGTCAGCTTTGTTGTACACGAAATAGAGGTAGTGTCAGGGGCACATACGGGCTGTAATAGTTGATCGAGTTCGTGCCCGTCCACTGCTGCCAAAACATAAGAATGACACCAAAGCTGGTCTGATAGAACATCTTCTTGCTCGAGCAAGCCGCCTTGAGCTGCATCCCAAGCGATAGCCGATCCTTGCCCTGAAAGTCCGCCACAATCTCCTCCAGCTCCTCATTCACCGAGGCATCGTCCTCCGGCAAGCCGCGGACGTGCGCCAGAGCATGCTTGGCCTCCGCAAGCCGGTTCTTCTCCACGAGCCAACGAGGGGACTCGTTCTGGAAGAAGATTAGTAGCAACAACAGGCCGGGCAGCATCTGCAGCGCAAATGGGACGCGCCACTGCGCCGAGTTGTTGCGGTCCGGGATCTGCCTGCTAATGCCGTAGTTGACGAAGTAGCTAAGCATAATGCCCGTCACGTTGAAGAGCTGCATGGCGCCAATGCAGCGGCCGCGGATCTCGCGGCTGGCGTTCTCGCCCACGTAGGTCGGAACCACGGCGGAGATTAGACCGACACCGAAGCCGCCGATGAAGCGGCCCACGTAGAGCTGGGCGAGGCTGGTTGTGTTGATGGCGCAGGTGGTTTGGATTATGGAGCCGATTAGGAAGATAAGGTCGGCGGTAATGAGGGCCCATTTGCGGCCGCTGTGCACAACGACAGTGTTAGCACATGTTTGTTTGAAATGGCGAGGCATCCTGATCTCATACGCACACTTTGTCACTGAGCCAGAAGGATGTCATTGCACCAAAAAAGCAGCCACCTTGTAGGACGGAGACGATGTTGCCAGAGAGGTTGGCAAAGTCGGAACTGTCCGAGTCGAGGTTGAAGGAGTGTTGGAAGCCTTTCATGGTGAGGACACCGCCAATGAGACCGGTGTCCCATCTGTGCTCAAGTCAGCGATGCACAACCTCAAAATGCTTTCCCCTGTTCGGGCACATACCCAAACAGCATGCCACCGAACGATGCCACGGCGGTAAGCCAGTACGCCCGTTGATGGCGCTTGATGTCCTGCCATATCGTCGGCGCAGAGGCGACTTGCCCAGTCGATGCGCTTTCAGCCATGATCAACGGCGTTGTCTCCGTGTGCGTGCTGTACTTCGGAAGACGCGATGAAGAAGCTGAAGCCTGACGACACAGCTGGGTCATCTGAAAGGGAGCGAAGCTGGGCCCCTTTTGTTCAAGCAGACATCAATACTGGCTTGCGTCCTGTTCATAGCCCTTGTTGTTCCCAGGGCACCATGGGACAGTCTCATGCACATCCGACGGGTGAATGATCAACCGAACAGGGCCATGTCCGCCGATTCTCGCCGCTTCGGTGCGATTGGATTTTCTTTCTAGGTTCCCCGCACCCCAGATTCCATGAATGCGGAGAGAGCCCCATAAAAATAATCAGGGGAACTGGGGTACAGTTCCACAAATGAAAGTAGGCCAGCAAGACCGCTATGCCGGTGCCTTGTTTTCGATTGTTTATTGCTGTCGGTGCGAACAGCTTTGGACTTACGATCTGGCGGGTTGGATGCCGAACACCCTCAAAGATAAAAGCATTGCTCTTGCTGGGGGGTGATGATGCTTCTTGCGAGACTGCTTTAGTCCTTCGCAGGCGGCACCGCCTGCAGCCCACGGCTGGTGCATACCTACCTAGGTAGGTACTGTAGTCTCCATAAGTGACACGACATTGAGTCAGCTCACACCCGTTGGCGTCAACAGGCCAGTCAGATGACTCCTGAAATCATGGACCCACAGCACAGCTGCTGCTGCAAGAAGTCCTCGTTTGGAAACGGTTCTGCGTCTTGCTGACTTGTCGGAACATGGCAAATCTGCCATCGGCGAGGAGTGGGCCGAGACCAAGTGAGGTGGTCAATAAGGATCTAGTTCACCTGCATCGCGAGCTTCAGCAAGATCTTTCCAGGTTGGAGATGGCAGCGCGAGATACAGACGCGTAGGTATTCCAAAATCATCAGCGTCTCGTTGCTATTGAATGGACCGAGCCAAGGAGTGAAGTCGACGATGCTCGGCGCCAACCGCTTGGCCGAGCTTGACTGAGCGGGAGCAAGGCTTGTCTGGTTCGTCTGGCTCGGTGTCCTCGGACTTGTAAAATCTTGTTTCTCGGGATGCAGTATGTGGAATAGTAAGTAATTTGTAGCATCCTCCATCCTACAACCGTCTGTACAAATGCACCTGGAACCGCGTATTCTCCAAACTCCCAGGGTATTCCAACCGGTCCTCCAACCGAAACAGCCTACTCTCATCACCCACAACTTTCTCCCACTTAGGCCCGCCAACCTCTCCCTCCTCACTTTCGTCCTCATCCTCACCATGTTCAGTCTTCTTCCTACCCCGATCAAGCAACAAGTGATCCAGAAGCCAGGCCATCGAATACATCTTCCCCTCCTCCCCGTCCCCTTTCACCGTCTCCACACTGGCACCGGGGGTGTCGACCACCAACAATAGACTATCCCGCGCGGCAGCAAGCGTCACACCCACCAGAATCTTGGTGGTCTTGCCAATCGACGCGGTGTACAGATCGTTGAGCGTGTAGAACAGCGTGATGAGTGTGGGCTCGGGCCCGATCATGCTTTTGAGATCCTCGATGCCGGACGACAGCACATCTGCTTGGATAAACTCCATCCGCATGGCGTCCGCAGCCAGGAACGCCGCGTTGTTCGCCCGCGCCGCCGCGCTTGCGTATTTTGAGAGCGCTGGCGGTGTAGTCAATCCGCGCTCGAGCTTCGCGACCACGGATGCCCAGTCTGTGTTGTCGACGAGCGTGAGCTGCAACGCGGGCGGCGCAGGAGACTCGGTCTGGCCCTGGCCTTCTCCAACCCCTGACACTAGCGCCGTCTCTGACGAAACTAGTTGCTGCTGGTCTTGAGGCGACGACGCATTTGCCTCTTCCTCCCCAACAAGCGATGCCGGCCGTCCCCGCGACTCAGGTCTCAGCAGCCTCAACGCCGCCGCAAAAGCCACGACCTCCGCCACGCCACCACCAAGACACAGAACTCGACCTCCTCTTCCCACATCACCGCTCAAAAAATCATCAACCCACGGCACCACCTCCGCAGCACCCAACACCTCCGCCACCAAACACGCCCCACACACCGCGCGACTCGGCCCCCACCTGACAACAAAGGCCTCGCGCCACTCCTCACTTGAAAAGGCCTTGCTGAAGTCCCTTCTCCCGAGCGCGGCGTTAATTGCGGTAAGTGTGGGCTTCAAGCTCTCGAAATCGAGCACCGCGGGGAAGGTGTCTCGGAAAACGTCGAGGATGAGCTGCTGGAGCTCAAGGGGAAGGAGCTGGGACTGGTTTTTCGGGCCGGAAGAGGAGGATAAGGTTGGTTTGGGCCGTGCTGTGGATGGCTTCTTGTGTATGTATGTGGGGCCCTTCCATCCCGGTTGTTGCACGGGCGGGGGCCGGGGCGCGCGTGAGGCGCCGCTGGAGGGGGTGGGCTTGTGCTTTGGTTGGGATTTTTCTTTGCGGTCGTAAAACTTGGGCATTTTGAGGGATGTGTGGGGGGTCGCAGTGTACTATGGAAAGAGCGAGTGGCGGGAAGTGAACCCGGACCGGGTCCGCAGTAGTGAGAACGTGGGCAATGCAGATATGTTTGAGGCCCTCGTCGTGAAATGCTTTCTGGCCGCAAGGGAAGAAGAGTTTTGGCTTTCCATTTTTTTTTTTATCCCGAGAGCATGGTCTGCCCCGCGGCCCGGGCCGGTCCCGCGACCCCTGCAAGCTCCAGATCAGACATGCAGACACGGAGGCGGGGATGAGCAGCAAGTGAGAAGGAATTGGAAGAATGAGTGAGTTGATGGGCCCCCCCACGCAGATTTTGCGTTGAGACGCTCGTCGTCATGAAACCTCATCAAGTATCAGGGGCCGAAATGGTTACGTAATGCCAGCTGTGCCGACGTGTACATGCCGCCGCCCGATGTGTTCGAGCCTATGATTTCTGTTCGTTGACGAATTTCCATTTTTTGTGGATGAAGGTAAACATTCCACACACTTTCTATGTCGTTTACTAGAGAGCCCAGTAGTCACTAAAGCCTGCATATTGCGTGGATACTGATTGAGATGCGTGAGACATCAAGGAACGTCGGTCGTCTTCGAAGTGTGTACAGGCATTGCGTGCTCCAGGGCGGTTGCGCTCAGCGACCCCTGGAAAAGCTCACTCCATATTTTGTTCCGCGTCTGTGACTTAGAGGCTGGCCTTTTATCTGACCAGTGTGGTATTACATGAGTTGGATTGATCGTCACCATGGGAGGACCGGCATGGCGAAGGGGACATCAGTGGAGGGAGCTATTGACCAGAAGCACAAGGCATGTCAACTCACGTCCGCAAATAGTGAATCGCAACTCAATCGAGGCCAGTCACAAGCACAGGTCATTTAGAGGCAATAATTTTGGTTCAATATTATTTCTCATTTGCGTATGGTATCATGACCCTCCCGTGGTGACAAGTGTGACACAGAGGAGAAACCTTTTGCGCCCGATCATAATAGCCCCGCCAGTTATGGATGCACCCAGTTTTGTGAATGCCGTGGCATAAAACCTAACCTGCCATGATGGAAATACTCTCGCCCAGCTCTCCACGAGCTGGAAAGAACCAGAAAACCGAATCCTGAACACCGTGTGGGAATTTTCAATCCCAGGGCAATCAAGCCCAAATCATGCCGGCCCATATACGGGCGTGAGACTCATCCCAAACCCGTTACAGTATTATCCGCTCCCTTCCTTCTTCATGCCACGGGACACCCATCTCCTTGTACCATCCGTCGTGTACTCAATAGCAGTCCCGCGGGATCTGCGCGTAGATGGACTTCTTCAAGTTCTCCAGCCGCGAGCGCTTCTTAAGCAAATCCTCGTACTTGTCCTGGTAGACCTCAGGCGAGAAGCCGCCGCCCGACAGCTCGTAGTGCAGACGCTGGTAGGCGTCGTAGAACTTCTTGAACAGACGCGCATCGTTAAGAACGTCCGCCGACAGTCGCTGGCGCTTCTTCTCCGACCCAGCAGATGGCACGTTGTCGATGGCGTCGCCGTCGGCATCCAACTTGCGCTTCTTGGAGACGTTGATGGAGGTGCCGTTGGCGACAGTCACGGAGCGGTCGCGATTGTGGTCGCGCTCACGCTCGTGACGGCGCTCATCAACCGTGGTGTGCTGGTGCTGGTGGTCCAGGTCGGACGCGTTGGTGGGAGGCGAAGAGGCCAGCGGTGACGACTTCACCGGGCTGGTGTTTTTGTTCTTGCTGGTGTATCCAGTGTTGGCGTAGCTGTTGCTGTTGCTGTTGCTGTTGCTGTTGCTGTTGCTGTTGCTGTTGCTGTTGCTGTGGGTGCTGCGGGACGAAGTTTGCGAGCTTGTGTCGGAGGGTGGGCGCTTGTTTGAGGTGGTGGAGTGAACTGGGGCGGAGGCCTTCGGCTCGCGCTCACGGTTGCTGCGCTTGTTCAGGGGTGTGCTCGAGCTCGAGCTGCTGTCGTCGTCGGCTTCCTCGCGCGATCGCTTCTGGGTAGTCGGCCGGGACACAGTCTGCGGTGCGGCGACCTGCTTGTGAACAGCCGGCTTGGGCTTTGGCTTAGCGGCTAATGCAGCCGAGATAACCTCCTCCTTCTCCTTCTCCTTCTGCCCCTCGAGCCTCTCCCTCACAGTCTGTCTATCCTTTTCGCGCTCGCGCTTCTCACGCTCCTTCTCACGCTCCTTCTGTCTCTCGCGCTCTTTCTCATTCTCTCTGTCCTTGGCTCGGGCCACTGTCTTGGCAAGGGGTGCCTCCTCTGATGACGAGTCCGAATCCGAGATGAATTCCTTCGACTTGTATTTGCCACCAGACGCTGGCTTGCTGCCAGCCTTGACTGGCGACACCTTCTGCGCGGTCGGCTTTGGTGTGGTATCCTTGCCAATCCATTTCCTCTCGATCTTCTTGGCAGGCGCTGGCTTCTTAGCCTGCGATGACTGCCGAGACATGGGCGTGCTCGCCTTCTTGACGACCTTCTTGCTATCGGTGCTGGATGGACTGCCGTCTCTATCCCTGCTTCCACTCGACTCGTCCTCATCGTTGACCTTAATCTGGGGCGTCTTAGCCGCAGTCTGAATGGCAATCGTAGGCAAAAGCTTGCTCAGGCACTTTCCCTTGCCACGCTCCTCCTTGGGCAGCAGGCGGTCCCAGACTGGCTCGGAGGCGCCCATGCGCATGCGGTCGTACATGCGAATGGCGTTGTCAATGGCGTTCTGGCGTTCGTCGGCGGACTCGTAGTGGTACTTGAAAACGTCGAGCTCCTTCCAGTACGTCCGCTTCAATTGGTACTTCTGCCGTGCGCTGTCGTATTCGGCTGCCTTGTCAAGCGCGGGCTTGAAATCGCTTTCCTCGCCGGTCCACTTAGAACGCAGCTCCTCGAGGGACTTGGGACCGATGGCGAGCTGGTGCACAATGGGTGCACGCAAATTGCGGGCCTCGTCTTTGCTGGCTTGCTCGGCGCTCGAAAGTGTAGGACCAAGGGCGGGGGAGACAATGCCGCTCAGGGCAGGGCTGGCAGGCGCAGACCTGCCAATGGCACCGGCCATAGCGCCGCCTTTAGAGGGCATGAGCTTGTTATTGTTCTTGGTGGTCTTGGGAGCGGGACGCTTGGCACTGGCGTTGCTGATCGAGGCATCGACAATCCTAACGCTGAACGCGGACAAATTAGTACCGGCTTTCCCGGGCCGCCAGTCTCGAAAACACATACGCATGCTCCTTCTTGGCCTTCTGTTGAATCGCCATGTCTTTCTTCAACTTCTCGAGTGCGTCGGGTTGGAGTTTGGGTGCCTTGCGACCTGCTACAGGGGTCTTGGACGTCACGGTGTCGCGGCCCATGGCCATCCTGGGCGTCCAGCTCAGGGCCGGATTTGAGAACAGAGTCATGGTTGGGTGTGGGAATCTCTGTGCGTGTTGTGTTGAGTCGGAAGGGTCGGTAAGGTAAAGTTCGAGATCGGTTATCTCGGCTGCTTTGGGTATCTTGTGAACTTCCTGTCCGTACAGGAAGGACTGTTGCGAGAGAGAGTAGACAATTAGCAGGTGAGCTTTTCAGTACTTGGAAAATTGCAACCGCAGTGGCCCAAGGGTATTCCAGTTCTATCGTGAAGTCGACAATTGAGGCCCTATTGTCCTGCAGGTCGAACAATAGAGGTTCCACCGTAGTCTCGTCACATCCACCGAGTCCGCTGCCACGGTTCACCTGCACTTCACTTACGGGAACGTTTCCCAGCGATAACCTGATATCCTCGCCATCTTGCACACATTGTATGAGGTCTTCGATTACGCTGTCGCTGAGGGTTATAGCAAACGCCTGAAGCGGGAGGGTGTCGGCGGTTTTCTCCGAGCTCTCCAGTTGGAGGCCGGTCTCGGGTATCCTCAAGACCATATTGAATGTGGTGTGCCTGCTGTCTGTGTCCAGTGTGTTCCTCCTCGTGTGAGCGTCGTGGGGGATCGCGCCTGTGCTACGGGACAGTAGCCCAATCTTTCCGAGGATTGGACTGAGTCGGGTAGATAGCAGTCGGCGGGACTACGTCGGGGCGGTCCCAAGACGTGATTGCTGTCGTATGGGCGGCGTCGGTGTTCGAATGAGTTTCGGTCAAGGGATTGGTCTGTGTGGGCTTCGAAAGAAGTGAATCTCTGAAGCAAGCAGTGGGCAACAGTATCAAATAAGGACAATGCGTTTCATGACTGGCCAGACACCCGTCTTTCTTTGCTCGAGGTGAAGTTCGTTTCAAGAGCGTGTGTTGAGTAGAGACAGAGAGCGAGTAGTGACAGCGAGTGAATGAGACGTGCTACAAAAGTGAGGTAGGCAGACTGTGGGAGGGCGAATATTGGGTAGAAGGGAAGGTTGAAGGTGAGGGTGATGGAGGGGAAGAGTCTAGAGAGAGAACGGAGCAAAAATCAGGGACCTCCTTTGGGAAAGCAAACCAAACCAAACCAGCTGTGTGTGATACCTGGTCTGGAAGAAGAAAGTGGAAGCAAGAGGAGGTGGTCCGGTTGGAGGAGAGGTGAGGATGAGGGTGAGGTGTGTGTGTGTGTGTGTGTGTGGTAGAGAAGTCGTGTAGCCGAGACTCTTTCTAAAGTGACAAGAGGCCCAGAGAGGCAGCGCAACAAGGACAAGACAGGACATCTGGACTGGGCCCGGGATGCTGGGGGCAGGTATGATGGCCCTTAGCAGCCACTTTAGGCCTAGTGTGTGCGGGATGGTTGAGGTCCCAGAAGGACCCGACTTGTATCTCTGTGTCTTGTATCTGTGGGTACCTCTCTGTGGAGCTGCCTGGACAGTAGATTAGGCCATTCCTTCTGGGCCTGGGCAGAGTAAATACAGTGGGCTCATGGTGGCTGATTCAGAAGCGAAAGCGGTCAGGGTTTGGGCCACTACTTCACGGTACATGTCATTTTTTAGTGGAAGCAGCCTGAACAAGGGTAAAGCATGTATTGATCAGCGGCCATCGGGGTAGCTGCATTTCATTGTCAGAAGACCCTTTGAGTGATGGGTGCTCCTGTTGTCTATTACCTTTTTTGGGAACTAAGTGGCATGACTTCTCACTTGTTTTTTTTTCGATGCTGTCAAGCTGGACAGCATTGTTAACGATATTTCCAGAGCGCAAATCTTGGTTCCATGGGGAAGAGTCTGGGCGTCTGAAGACTACCTAGGTAGTTAGTTACACAGAAGCGACTTCATCAAGATACCCATGCACCCAAAGTACTAAGTCACAACCACCAAAATCCCACCAAATCTCAATTACCTAGGTACCTGTCAATGCGTTTCAAAGCTTGAAATAGCATTTCGAGTCCGTGTATCAAATACTATGAAGCATACTATTTCCCGGACATACATATGTTTCAATGCTTGATCGCGGATGCTTTGTTGAAGCCTCGACGGATAAAGAAAGATGAGGTCTGTCACACTCTCTGACCATCCGGCACCGTATTACAGAGGGACAGGCACATCATGATGCCAGGCGAGAGCAGGAAGAGGCGGGTACCGGTAGACAAGCCGACGCCGTTCCGCCTTGCCCGCTTGCCCGCCCTGGGAGACGGCCCCCACACCTCATTCCCACAATGTGCACGCATGGCCCCATCTTCAATCACCGCTGGTCTGGGTCTGGGGCAAACTGGGGTCTGTCTGGGTGTCGTCTTGTTCAGTCAAGGGTGCTGAAAGGAGGCGACAGGTCAAAATCATGTGCGGAAAGGGGACACCGCCTATGTTCAATTAAACTCCCTCTTGACCGCACTCAGATGCGTAGATTGCCGTGGTCCAGAAATAATCCCCATGTCTTGGTGGAAGGTATCACTAGCCTGGGCCCACTACCAAAGTACTGTGCTCCGCGAACACTGGCCAGGGTACGAAAGTCAGTCTTCGATCGCCGTTCCAGGCTATTACGGGGAGTAGCGGACACGCGGGCGGTAAACTTGAATCGCAATACCTTGCCATGCGAGGCTTAGCTTTGTCCGTATGCATCTCCGCATATCACAGTACTGAGTACAGCACAATCATGTCCTCGGGAACGACTCCCCGGCCGCCAACATCTGACAGCCAACTACAGGCAGGCAAGGCAGTGTACAGGGTGCGGCGACGACATTTCCCATGTGGGCGGCAACGAGCTAGATTGCAACTCATCATCACGTTTCACTATATGACCCAGCAACCGTGACACCTGCACAGTAGGACAAGAAATACTAGTTCCTTTTTTATCAGTTAGCACGGGTAACTGATGACCTGGTGATCGGATCAGTACTGTATAGTGAGCTAACCACAAGACAACGACTGCTAACTAACAACCGTGGAATAGAGCAAGGCATCAGAGTGGTGACTCTCGACCGGGGCCAAGGCATTGTTGTGGCTTGACAAGTCCGCCCAGCCAACAAGCTCACCAGCCCGTATTCTTGATGAGAGCTGAATGTACTGTGTATAACATCTTAATGCCTGACTCCTCCAAGTTTCAAGGTTCCGAGCTCCGATAGCAGGCACTACCTAGGTATGTACCATTGGCAAATTGAACGAATTGATCATTCCCCGGCAACCGCCGCTTGGCCTCGCAAACACGCGGAAAACTCACCCCACTTTCCATTTAGACCCGTCACAGCAATTGCACTGCACACTCCTCCTCGTCGGCCACAACAGTCGGAGCATTTTAACTTTTTAACTTTGGAGGCTGAAGCACGCAAACAACCCAGCGCCTCGACGGGCGAAACACCAGACAGCTCCACCCAACCCAGGGTAATGACCGGCTCGACGCCTGTTGGTTGGGCGGCCAAATCCCCACCCAGCCTTTGAAACAAAGTCGAGGCTGAACAAGAATCGTCTTTGGGCCGCCTGAGAGACTCTGACCAGCCTGAACAGGCGGCCAATCGAGGCCGTGCTTGGCGGCTCACTGTTTTAGCTGTTTGAGAACATGTCCTCCCGCCGTCTGTGCTGAGAGAATCTTCCGTCGTACCGCTCGAAACCTCGAGTTTCTGCCGTCTCCCAAGGGGCATTTGGGCGTCAAAACTCAAGGGCAAAAAGTGATGACCGCTGGATGCCAGTCCTTTGCAGCATTCCATGAGCTGCTCCCATTCAAGGTTGCTTCTAGCCAGCAGATTTCTAAAGTTAGCGGGACTTGAATGTGTGTGGGTACCGCAATAATTTCGTCAGTAAGCACGTGGCATTCGCCGAACTGCTCCTCGTCCCACGTCCGAGACGGAATGCCAAAAGCACAGCGCCCGGGGGCAGCAGATAAGGTTGAAGAACAACTTCCCTTGCGAAGATCTATGCTGCTAGGTGCAGTGCGCGCAGGCATGTCCATTTTTGGGTTTTCGAAATTCATCAATCTCATTCAAAACCTGTCAATGCCTTTCATGTTCCGTACCTGGCCAGAACACCCGTACCGCGATTCATCAACACGCGACATGACACACGCCTGGGTTCCAGGATTCACAACAGCAGCAGCAAGTGGTCAAGCAGTGCCAGGCCAGCAGCAGCGTTCAGCGTTTACATGAAAGCTGCCCGCGTCCCGCTTGCCGCTCAGCCGGTGGATCCTCATCATCAACAAGCTAAGCGACGCTCGAGACCTTGGCTGCTCAGTGCCTCCTGTCTCTCTCGTCTCTGTAGCCAGACCCGGAAGTTTGGTTCCTGAAAGACGATCTGCAACCATGATTTACAGGCGCTCCCGAATGCCGAGCCTTCGGGAGGGCTTGATGGTGTCTGGATCATGCATATGCCAGCGAAATATATATTTATGTACATGTATATGTATATATCAATAGACTAGTGTTTACAACAACATCGGACCGTCGTAGAGACGAGGAACAAATGCTGGGATTGCTTCGCTCGGCCCCGTGTTTGTGATCGAATCGCGAAACTGTGGGGGGGGGGGGGTAGCGTCGCACAGCGATCTCGCATCGCGACATCGTCATTCCATGCACAGACCCGCCCCGTGGCGGAGCCTTTCATCAGCACCAAATTCAAAGTTGCCTGACATTTCAAAGCATTGCGGGGCTTCGCGCGCGTGCGAGCAACTCCCAGGCTGGCTGATATTCCGAGAATATCGGACGGTAACCCACCTCACCACAAGCCAGCAAAACACCATGTTGTCATGGCTCGAAACACGCGCAAACATTGTTTCCCGTTTCCCAGCCCGCCTTTGGTCTGACCGACCGGCGGTGGACGACGAGGGAGTTGTGCAACTACGGATCTGTCGACCTGACGGGAAGCCCATTTCCTGTCAGTGTTGTTCCTGTCGTCTCCCGCTCGGCCCCAGAGGCTGAGAGGCAGAGAGAGCAGCGGTCAAGAGTAACAGAAGCTCTCCCTCGCCTTGTTATGCGCATCATCCCTCAAGCCCCCCCCCCCCAGCCACGGCTTGCTATGAGCATTCCTCACCTGGGCAGCTTACGGAGGTACAAACAGCGCACACAACCGCGCGCAAGGGTGGCGTGCATCGCCGAAGCGGATGAACGTGCCAGGAGCCGGCCGCCGGAACCCGACACGGACCTCAGGTGCGCTCCGACAACTTATCAGTAATAAGCTTCGATGAACCATTCTACGGGCGCTGACGAACGCTGAGACGGTGTGCAGTGTCCCCTGCGGCGTGAGAAGATAGTTCTGACATGATGGCTGACGACATCACATCCGAGGGTTACTACTCAGCGCACTGCCTCAGCCCTACGGACAGGAACGAGGCAGCAGACTCGTGACCTGGGAGGGAGGGAGGGAGGGAGGGAGGGGTTCTGTCTTGTCTGTGCAGATCACACCGTTGTCGAGGCTGGAGGGCTTCCTGTTTCTACTGTAAGGTTTCGTATGCATCGACCTGACGCATCTGCGTAGATGCGCAGACAGGCGGGCACGTAGGCAGGGCTCCCGAGGTGTGCGAGTGCTCGTAACAAATTTGACGTACGCTTCTCATGCCTTGCTATGGTCAAGCAAAGATGCAGTGCCGGACAATTGGGCTGCAAGCCACTCCCTGCGGGCTCGTGTTTGGGAGCAACAAGGCTGGCAGTTCGCTGTGCTCCTGTGCCATGGTATATAGTACCGCACAATCCAAGCAAAGCCTGGCAACACGAGAATTATGTCGGCCTACTTCTCAGACTGTCCAATAGCGCACAAAGCTATGTGGTGCTGTAGGTACAGTATTGCTGTCTGTTGCTAATGTGAGGTACTTCGCGATACAAAGCCACGCTATCGTCGGCCTTCCCCGCCTTTCCTGATCGGTCACTAGGTTCAACCCTCTCGGCTCGCTACTGTCCATAGTACGACAATGGGCGATGAGATAATGCCCACCTGGTCCGAAATCTGCCCCGCGGGGCCCATCCCGCCACTTCGAGGAAAGACTGCCAGTTACCACTACCACCTGCCCCACGTTGTTGGACAGTATGTGAGTTTGACACCACTGATAGCTACCTACACTGCTGACTGCACGTCTTGGGAACTGCGCGAAGTGTGGTAGGAATGCAATGCGTGCCACCGAGCAGCAGAAGTGTCTGTCCCTGCAGGGAGCAGATCGGATCGGAGACACACATGCTGGAGAAGGGGACCCCATTCCCTCTCGCACTCTCGCCAATGCGGGGCGTGAGCTTCGTCCGTCTCTGCGGGGACAGTGGTGGGTGATGGGTGGGTGGGTGGCCCGATTTGACATACAAGACATACTACTGTAGTACACCACAGTAGTACAGTACACACCTAGGACTTGGGGAACTTGCGGTCTTTGCCTGCTTGGGCCGCATGCATGTCTTGGATGCCATCCCCCTCGGAGTGTCTCCTTCCTGTCTGTCTATCTCTTCTGAATCTTGTGCCTCCGGTAGACAGCTGTCTATCTGTCCACAGAGTACTCTGTGGATACTACGTACCAAGAAGAACGTTGGATAAAATCAGTGTGGCTTGAATTGTGGTCAGTGGATTGAGTGGGATGTTCTTAGTATTGGCCGGCATGAAGAGCAAGGCCGGTGCGCCGGCAAGGTTGGTCTGCACCAAACCTCGTTGGAAAAACCCCGAGCATCGGCCTAGGGCTCGAAAAGCCGTCTGTGTGTCCGATTCTGGAATATTGGGTTCCTTCCGTAGCTCTTCGGTGATAGCTTGCGTCTTCTCTTTCATATTGCCTACAGTCTGTAAAGTTTGGAGTCCCCAAGTACCTCTGTTGTAGACTGCTACCAATGGCGCACTAGCGATCATTGATTGGACTTGTCTTCTTGTAGCCGGGCCCTAGCCAGAACCCGCCTAGGTTCAGCTGCCAGATCTTTTCTCTGCTCGGTCAACAAAGAGAACGCTGTACGGGGAACTAGTTTTCTGACCGCGTACTTGATGTGGGAGCTAGTCGCGGCCGCCCCAATTGTTCTTTACTGTTCGAGAATCTGTGTGTGCGTACGGTAAAATCTTGAAAGGGCCGAGTCGGATTTATGCAGTTGTCTTCCTTCCCTTCGGCGCAGACCCCGGGGGCTGCTCTTCTCCCCGGGCGGCCACGGAAACAATAACCACTGCGCATATGCGTGAGACATCGCGACGTCCGCTCTTCTGCAGCAAGCATGACCGAGCTTGCCGAGAATTAAATTGACGTTGCAAAAGGGTACAGTACCGTGCAGCATGGCATTGCCAACGGACAGCACGGCGGCGGCGGCACCTCATTGGCGGGACTCGAGCCCGAGGAGGGAGCTGAGAATACCTCCCACCGCGGGCGCTGATGGTACCCAAACAGAGAGATTCCGGAAGGTGTCTCGGCGAGCTACTTCATCAAGGACTCGCTTGGTTCGAAGCAACTCGGGAAAAAGCAGCATGGACACAATCTATCGGCAAAATCTCCACGATATAGTGGTAGCAATGCCGTAGTCAAAGGTGGAAGCCTCTACAGTAGAGATACCGGACTTCGGCCAGACGAGTCCTATGATGCCACTGCAGGCGATCTGCACTGCAGGGTCGCCGCAGCAGAGCGACTTCCTTTTGGCCCGACAAATCTTCAGTATCGGAGCGCCGGGGAATTGCCACTCCTTTCTGGATTGCTTTTCCTCGATCCAGAAGCAAAGTGCACTTTTAGACTGCTGCTATAGTGCTGCTATAGTAGCAAGTGCTGGCAGCACGGTGAATCACAGGCGTCGCGCTACTCTCTTTTCCCTCCTCGTCGTCGCATCTGGGCCTCGGAAGAAACGCGTGACAGCGCCGGCCGCAATATCCCTGGCGCTGCCAAGCAACGCGACGGAGGGCGGGCCTTGTGGTGGAAGGTTGCAGAGGGATGCACACACCTCGATGCTGATCCCGCAGGTACCGGCTTGTACCTGTCTCAGATGCTGCGAGAGGGCCGTCCAATCCTTCCGCAGACACTCTTCTCAGTCCAGGCACGGGGCCTCGCTGGGTGGTCACCGTATGGAGGGGTGTGGATCTGCGGAGTTGCTTCTTCTCTATCGCCTCATCGAGGCCGTGAGGGTACAGTAGGCTGCTGGAATGCTTGGTTGGGCCGACGGGCTGGATGGCAGGATGCTCACATAACGGATTAACGGATGAAGCTGGCCACTGAACAGCCAACGAGGCTGCATGTGTTCGTAGAAGGTCAAACTGCAGTCGCGAAAGTTGCCGTTGACAGAAATGACAGTGGACCCCGGCTCGTGAACAGACTATGCCGTGACCGGGCTATTCGTTTATGAGGCCCAGCCTGCCGACCTGTCAGCCCGTCCATATCTCGTGTGCTGTGTCCGCGGCTCGCCACAAAGTCAGGCCCCGTCTAGCTACTCGTCTCGTCTCACCAAGCGAAGCTAACCAAAGGGATCGATCATCCAGACCTTCGTCCGTTCAGTCAATCGCCAGTTGATTATCACCTTGGCCTTGGCCCTTTGGGCAATAGGTATTAGGAGGGACAAAGCCTCCCGTGCAGTAGTAGGCTTTAGTACTCTTTCCAGCCCAACTGCCCAGGCCGATGCCCAGCACAATGACCACATCAGCCTGTCAGCCCCAAGATGCCAACCCCAAGCCCCAAATCAGCCACAGCTTACAAAGTAGGCAACCCTGCCAGCGCCTCAAAAGCCCGAGCTACGCCCAAATAGAACTCGCCGGCGTTGGCCACGCCCGCTTCCGCGGCGGCTGCTGGTGCGGACCCACAATGCTGGAACACCCGCGCGGGCGAGTATGAAAAAGAGTTTGGATTATTAGGCGATTGGCCTGCAGAAGCGAGATCGCCCGTCCTCCTTCCCTTCCCCCCTCGCCCCCCTGCTCGATCCTTGGAGTTGTCATCATCAAGTCGACAGTGCCTGAAACGTGAAACGAAAGTTACCTGGAACAAATCATGGCCAGTACGTTGCTCGAGTGGAATGTGTCCTGCGAAGGGCGATTGGAGGGAATCAGGCTTTTCCAGCGTCACAGCAGCAACAGATAGGCGCACGAGGCCTCGGCTGGTAGGAGTAGGCCCAAGTGCCCAAGTGCCTTGCTGCAAGTGTGACGCTGGCGGGCCGCAGAGCCGTCATCTTGTCGGTTGTCTGCAACTGAGGTGACACACTCGCAGTCGTGCATAGGTGATGGAAGTATCCGGCGACCAAGTTTCCTGGTCCTCCCGATACGTGAGTGCTCGTCTTGCTTTGGCTGTAACCTAGGTTCCCAGCAGAGGCTACACTGACCTGATATATTAGTGACCTTCGTAAGGCATCGCCAGCGGCGAGTGAGTCGCACAATGATGCGTACTGTCAGACGCCGGGGTGGTAGGCGATCGGGATTACTGGATCTGCGTAGGGTTGAAGCAGCGTGGTCGGTCTGTCGATCTTCCTGATCTACCCAGTTCCCGTGATCTTCACATGCTTGACATGCTGTCCAAGTGGATCATGTTAGAGGGCCGGAGCAACAGGCACTGGTGCGAGAATCAACCACAACTCAAAGCTGATGTGATGGTTGAGATTTTGAATGGACCCAAAACCCGATTATGTGGATAGGAACAGCTACGGGTGTGTCATGATGTCTTCCATTGCCCCAACAAAGCATACCTCATCCCAGTTGCGTTCCCATTCAAGTCTTCTTTTCGTCTCCCCGATCTTGAACTTGTCTTGGATCCGTCGTCAATTTCCTCCCCACAGCGTACCTATCCCGGCTCTTCAGCGGCCCTCCAACACCTCCTCGGCCTCGATGAATCGTGGGTACCACAGAGCTAGCTCCTGGCGCAGGGTGATAACATAGTGCACCAAATCACCCTTCGACATAGTCTCGATGTCGGCGGCAGCAGAGGCTGGGTCCAGCTCGTCCGGGAAAGGAGTGTCGATCACGGGGAAGGCTCCCTGTAGCAAACCTGACAGACGGGCGATCTCCTCGATAACGGCCTCGGCAGCAAGCTGGTTCTCCTTGGCAACGTATTGGAGAGCCTTGAAATTGAGGTGGTTCAGCACTGAAGCTTGGGTGGAACGCTCGAGGAGCTCGCCACCACGACCGGCATTGTTTCGGAAATCGTGGTGCTTGTTCGCGAGGTGGTCGTCGATGGTAATCTGTCCATCACGGCGAATGACTTTGTTGCATGTTGCGAATGGGCAGAAGATGGCCTGCGATGGATCCTTGATGTGGCGCTCTCGGTTATGACGACGAGTTTCGGACTGATCGGTTTGGCAAATGGAGCAGTGTCGCTTTCGGGGGTCGCTGCCATGCGCACTGATTGAATGCAGGCAAATATTAGATGCAAATGTCTGGCAAGGAAGGGATAGAAAGGGGAAAAAGGACTGACGCGCTGAAGGTCGCAGGCGCTCCTGCCTCGGGAGCTTGGGCTCGGAGGGTCGCGATGTGCTGGGCGCCCTGGTTGTACAAGTCGAAGTTCACCCCCAGGTACTTGCGTGCAGCCTCCTGGCGAATGCTGCCCACATCCTCCATGCTTGACGAATCCATGCTTGATACCTCTTACAATTTTTTGATAGGCTGTGCCCAATTGTGGTGGTGCCGAGTTGTGAATTGACGGGCGTGGGGTGGGGGGACGAAGAACGAGGCCGACCACCTGCCAGATGGATGGGAGCGAAAGACATGATTAGCTTTCACACAGTTCACAAGTAAAGTGGGTCTATTGAATTAGCATCACAATAATCAAGACAAGTGATCCAACAGGTGCTGAGAGGGCAAATCAAGAGTATCACTGACTATCAAGTTTCGAAGGTACAGACAGCCAGGGTCAAGTTCAAGGCCAGGAGGAGACCTGGGTCACCACTTGAGCACATCCAGGGCCCAGCACCCCAACATGAAGCTGAGACTGATCAATGGGATGATTCCACCGCTCTCAAAATCACGCAGTAGGTAAACTAATATGTACTACATATATTCCTCTCAAGCAGAAAGGGTCCCATTCTGCAGCATCTTTCCGATGAGTTGAAAGCCTTCGGCCACTGCTTCCGGAACACCATTGCATTTCGCGATGCAGGCCGCAATCGCCGCTATGATACGAATAAGCTATTCAGACGTGGACGAGATGATCTTGATATGGATGCTTCCTCTCTGCCGCACAACTTACAAGGGATAAAATAACTTGCACCAAACAGTCGTCTCGGGTTCTCAAATCTGAGGATGTCCATCACAGTAGACCCCTCGCCAGCAGCGCCGCCAACCAAGACGTAGTGGAGCGTCGTCCAGCCATCCTCCTCGTCGAGGAACTCTCGCTTGATCATAACGTATTTCGGGCCCAAGGCCAGCGCTAGGGTCTTTGCCAGCGCCTGCACGTCCGGCATGCCTTTGGGCTCATCGGCCGGGATGCCGACATTCTCGAGTAGTTGCATGACTTCGGGAACGGTTGCGGAAAGGAGAGTGATCGAAGGCAGTATATCCTTTCGAAGCGCCGCGACGATGTGGGACTTTGGCGGGGCAGGCTCTGTCTTGAAGAAGGGCTCGACGTCTATGACTGACAACAGATCTGTGCCGTCTCGTTGCAGGATTTCAGACGCTAGCTTGATAGCCTCTTCGGAGAACATTGCCCCTGAGAAGAGCGAAGATTATGGAGTTAGAAATTAAGGTTTCCCAGGTAGACCATAGGGAAGTGACTGACCGACAAGCGCCGATATTACCCTTCTATCGGCATTTAGACCACTGTGTATCATAACATCAGCTTTGCCACTTGTCGTATGAGAACAGCATGGAGTGTACGGGCGACCCTACGTGTTCGCTAGCACATCTGTACACCCGAACACCAGGACGGCCCCTGACTTCATGGTGTTGAGCTGCAAGTTTCGCAAAATAGCCTTAATTATGGGTGAGATATGTTTCACAGATTTTTGGGGGTCGTCAAGCTTTCACAGTGGGTGAATGAGGCTGAAAGAGAAACGAACCTTGGAAGAGCCTGTGCCGCTCGGAGGATTCTCACCGCAGCGGCTCGGTACGGCTAGCACGGTACCAATGTTACCTTGCACCGCCATGGATGTTCAACACAATGTACTCTGTGTATATTGAATGTTCTTGCGAACAAAGTGACTCAATATCCGCTTGATGGCATCGCGGCCCTTGCTAGAAAAAGACCGCTTCACTGAATCAGTGCCAGCTGGAACAGATACCGGAACAGACGGACCATCCCCAGCAACCGCCACGAGCTCATTCGTCTCCAACTCACAAACAGTATGGTGCACATAACTTTCCATCCGTACCACATGCACACCCTTCAGCAAGATAGTCTCCCAACTGCCTCACCCAGAGCCTCTGCGACCCGTGTGGCGCACCTAACAAACGGATTAATATACTTCCTCATGCCCACAAGCGTGATGACCTGCGCGTTCTCACCGTCAATGGTCACTTGCCGCACCTCAATGAACTCCGATACATTGGCTTTCAGCGCATCCTCATTCGCAGCCCAGTTGACGCCCAGGAAACTGAGCCCGTCCGGCTTCCCGCCCGCGGCGAGGAACGAGTCGACGACCATCTCCCAGAGACGCATGCTCGTGAAGCGGTGGTCTGGGTTGTAGATCTCGTGCATGTGGGCTGTGGCGATGATGTAGGCCTGGGCTTCTGGGGATATCAGGTACTGGTGCACGATTCTGTTGGGTGTATTTCTAGAAGCTGTTTCGATGCAGTTGCATGACCAGTTAGGAGTCTTCTTGCCGGGAAGGAAGGGGTCCATGAACGAGTACGTGTGTTCATCGAAGAAGTTCTTTTCCTGTGTGCGGATTAGCTGGTGTTGCGCGATCGTCGTGGATTGGGACATCTTGCCTAGGTGGACGCAATTTTTGGAGTCAACAAATACAAGATCTTCGAAGGGCAGTATCGAGTCGGCCAGCTTGACCGGTTCGGGGTCTTTTTTGGACAGAGGAAGCCGAGCTCAACTTCATGAAACGGAGTGGGCTGAGAGACAATGGTGTTGTCTGGGCACAATGCTCATGTTCGTGGGCCAGTCTACGTCCATATCAAGGTCTTTGTTCGGAATGAAAAGGCCATGCCATCTGTCAAGGGAGATGAACGTGGCCTAGAGCGACTGGTGCTCCATGAAACTCCGTCCCCGGCTTGCAAGAAGCTGGCAAAGCAATGGCCAAGTTCAGGCCGATCATGCTCGTGATTCTCTGTCTCAACGCCCGCGCCTTCTGCTCGAATTGAGCACGTGTTGGTGCTGTGGTTGATCATTGACGGAACGGAGAACACAATAGACTCGCTTTATTGTCGTCATCGCTTCACCGGAACTCCTGTTGTGGGGAGCATCAGTCTGAAAGGACCTCTGTCCTGCCTCTTGCTGGCCAGCCGAATTGATTGCCAAACCCTAAGACAACAAAGGTTGTCAGGTTCCCTCCAAACAAAGGCGTTGACAAACGCGTTGCTAAGTGCAAAGATGCAAGCCAAGATAAAGCTGAGCACTTACCAAGATCACCCAACCTGAACCCCCTCAACAGACTCCACTTCGTCCAGAATCTATCCAGCTGAACCATGCCCAGCTCACTGAAGACATCATCTTCCAAGCAATACCAGAAGCACAACGATGCCGCACTGCCGAGAAACTTCATGGATCGCAAACCCCACAACCTAAACTTTCTGTACACCTATCCCCCATACCCCTACACGCCCGCCGCTTTCTCCGTCAACGGCATCACCTACGTGGCGCAGCAGGCAGCTGCCGGTGAGAACGTCGGCATGAATGTCCCGGCGTTCAACCTCTTCACCACGGATCCGCGTGGCGTACCCAATCTGCGCCGGCAGGGCGCATCGCAGGCTCAGCAGGAAGCCAGCGCGAGCCGACATTCCAGCGCTGCTACTGCTGCTGCTGCTGCCAGCCGAAGCAGAAACCCTTCCCCGACCGGCACAGCCGCCGGCAACGACAACACTGCAGCCAGCCCCGACAACAGCAGCATCCTCATCCCCTCACGGCCCTCCTCCCCCATGACCGTCGAGTCAGCCATCCAATGCCTCGCAGGCCAGCTCCACGACGCAATCCAGCTGTACGCCGCAAATCTCGCCGCGCATAAGAACGTCATCGCGGCGAACACGTTCACGAGCGAAGCCACGCGCAATGGCATGTGGCGTGACCTGCTGGAGCAACGGCTCCGGCGGAGCGGTTTCGCGCAGGACGGGTTCCGCAATCTGGGCCGGCGCATGGAGTTCTACATGGAGGCGGCGTATCGTGCCGCTGCTGCAGGAGAGGAGCAGAGCAACGAGGCGCGGCGGAAGGCGGAAGAGCGGCTGATGCGTTTGCGGTTGATGAGGGCGCAGTGTAAGGAGGTGGTGACGTTGGCGGAGGCAGGCGCAGGGGACAATGCGCAGGACTGTAGGGTGATGTTGAAGGAGATGAAGGACATGAGAAACAAGTTGAGAGGTGGTTGGCGTGGGCAGGCAAAGCAGGGTGAGGATGGAGAGAATGGCGACGACGGGGCACAGGAGGGCGACACGTCCGGGGAGCCGGACCCGATGTCCTCGTGGGATATATCCTCATGAGCGTCTGTTATGGAGAGCGCCAAAACCAGGTACAGGTAGCTGCCCAGAGAGCTTGGGATGGTTGACATGGGATGTCGACATTGGTTCATGAAACCAGAACGTCTGATACTGGGGATTAGGTACTTTGTAGACCAGGTCCATGCACGGACAAAGGGGCGCATAACCGCGATTGTGCTCTTGTCAATATTCTTAACAGCACCGCGCTGCTCAACACGGTCCTCGACATCACGTGACTGGCAGTAACGACATACATATCAACGCGGACGGTTTTGCCATGGTACCTGGTCCAAAATCGTGCGCGCTGTCGATGATCAATATATTCGAGGTTACGAGTTGTTGCCGCATGGTAATGGTTCGTATCACAGGATTTCCAAGATTGTGATGCAATGGTTGTGGCATGAGAAAGAGTGATGGTAGCATTATTGGCAAGAGTAAAAGAGTCTGCGAGCCAGACATGTGTGAAGACCCATGTCGAGGTGACAGGCCGAAGTGAGTGTAGCTAAGAATGCGTGTTCGTGGTCTCGAACACGGGGTCAAGCGACAGCGAGATGGTGACGCGCCCGTGGTGCGTGGCAAGGTGTGGAAGGGGGGCAAGGCTCTCAATATGAATGGATTGGTTTCTCGCAAAGTCGCGCAAACATCGTTAGTAGTATCCTTTCTTTCTTTCAAAAGGGAAAAGACGTGATGAACTGACCTGAGGTGGAAAGAAGGTTGAAGCGTCACCGCCCAGAGAATGATCGGAATTGAATGATGAAGTCTCGCTCCCCCGAAGAGGAGGTTGACATCACGCCACCCATCGCGCTTCAGCTTGCTGTGCAAGCAATCCCGGCAGTGACTCTCCCAGAGGAACGACTGGACTGGAGCCTCGCTCCGTGAAGAGCAAGGACAGCCAGCGCCCTGCATTTCTGATGCCAACTGCGGAGGTGGGTTCACCTCGTGCCGTCACCGGCAGGACCTTCAACACTCGGCGCAAAAGCGCTGGGTGATCGGGCAACCAGGACGAACCTTGGCCGTTTGGGACATACTCCGAATTTCTCACATGCCAGGACGATGGTTCAAGGAATGCATCGAGAGAAGCTGCTTGCGCAGGGAATCTCTCCGTGTGAGGCATAGAAGGGTAGCGTTTAGGGCGGTGACGCTTGAAAGGGAAAAGAGAAGAAGGAAGAAAGCTCCCAATTTGCAGAGCTGGGAGTTTTTAAGTTGAGTCATCAGTGTGGGGCGCGCTTGCGGCTGTCGTTAGCGCGAACAGGGATACAGCTTCGGGCTGGATTCCAGGGGTACCCCATGTCCCATTTCAAACCCTGGTCCATTTGAACGACCACCTTCACTTCACACCAACGACATCATGACTGTTGCCTCCTACCTTTGCACACTAACTACTAAGTACTTATGGGTATGTTACAATGAAGTGCTGCCCATTACTCAGTACCAGTCTCTTCTTCGGTCTGTATCAACCACTGTCGATCCCTCGTTGTTGTCAACACGCGGAAACTACCAACGCAAAAAACCAAGAACATCTCAATGCACGTTTCCGATCTCCCACAAGTCTGGCAGAAGCCGGCCGCACCTGATCTCCTCCAAGCACTAAGGGAATTACATATCCAACCTCCAGTGTGGAATCTCAAGGTATCTCGCGATGAGATTGTGAAGGAGCAGGATACTTCGACCCAACACGCACGAGAAATCTCTGCCTACCTGTCGAAGATCATCAGCAGCGAATTGGCATGGATCGACAACGAGGAGGACAGAGAGGCAATATGGGCCGAGGCAAGCAGGCGCTTCTCGGAGCGCTGTGGCAGGAGTGGTAGGTCGTTTCCCCGCGCACAGACAGCGATATATTGACTGACATCTCAGCCATGGGTGAGATCACTCGGCGGTGGCCTTTCGACGATGAAGGATACACAAAATTTGACCTCGTGGTGCGAGAGCCGCCCTTGACTGGCGACAATCTGGGCTTGAAGACATGGGGTTCTTCCTACGTGCTCGCTCAGATGCTGCATGCAATTGGCGAGACTTCATTGTCGCATCTCCTGCGCAGAAACGACGCCAAGCCAAGACCAACGGTTCTCGAGCTGGGCTCGGGAACTGGACTTCTGGGACTGGCAGCAGCTCCTATCTGGCAGACCAAAGTACTACTCAGCGACCTTCCTGAAATCATGCCAAACCTGAAGCATAATGCTGAAGCAAATCTGGCTACAATACAAGCACATGGCGGCAGCGTGGAGGCAGGGGCTTTGACGTGGGGCGGAGGAGAGGATGAGATCGATACCGTCCTGTTCCCGACGAGCAACAGTTTCGAGATCATCATTGTAGCGGACCCTCTCTACAATGACGACCATCCAGATCTGTTGGCAGGTGCCATAGACGACCAGCTCGCTCTAGATACGGATGCAAGAGCCATGGTTATGGTCCCACAGAGAGACAAAACCACGATCAGACTTACGGCAGCCTTAATAGAGAAGATTGGATCCAAAGCAATCCCTCTGATCTGTCTCGAGGAGACTACAGTCTCGGGACGAGACGACTGGGGCGGTGATGGTGATGAGGAAGCGGCCAACGTGAAATGCTGGCTCGGCATATTTGGGAGACGGTCGACCGACTAGAAAGACGATGACATCCACAATAGACGGAAATTCATGGGGCAATGTAATCAGGGGCCCGTCAAGTGAATTCTAGTGCACAGTGACCGATCGAAAACCGTGAACTGGCCTGCCATAGAGACCTTGCATACTCACATGATTGAACGCACATTGCAATCAGCATTTACTAAGTACTCTGTACACATCACTCCTTGCCCCAAATCAATATCTTTCCCACTTCAGGATTACTAAATGACCAGCATGTTCAACTCTGTTGGGTACAGGGACCGGTTCGGATGACTTGGGGACTACTAGTGCCTGCAAAACTGACTGAAGCTGTGGACCGGTCTTCCGGCCAAGGAGGAACTCGCTGGCTCTGTCAGTGTAGCGCGTGTGCGGCCCTGTAATTGGCGCCTCACAGGGATTTGACAAAGCTATCACTTACATAAGGTTGTCACTGCAGTCCCGATACCCACACTAATTCGTGGAACTGCTCATACCTCTCTGCCCTTTGTGAACAAAGGCATTAGATCCTGGCTCATTGCTTAGATATTCATACCTAATCCTGTCCAATTCACTAAAGTGACTAGGTCGTCCTGCCCTGCGAAATCGGGCCCAGCCTAGTACACCATGTGCTGCGACTGTAAATGGGGACTGACTGGGCAGATAGAACCGAGACACTCGACTCTTTCACCCTTGGAAGTTGCCCTGCAGTGAGCAACAGGGTGCAAGCCCTTCTATTTGAGACACGATTTCAGCAGGACCAGCTTCCTCTCTCTTGCCAACTTTCAGACTTGCCACGCAACCAAGCTCTCTGCACACAATTTCCTCTTCATGCTCGGCCCTTGAGCTATTGCAATTCCCTTCTCAGGTACAGAAACCAACTTACATCACAAATCAGCAAATCAACCTCACCTTCACCTCACTCAAGAGATACATTGGCTCTCCTGCCCCCAACATCCACCTGAAGCACAATATTGGTCGGGTAAACTGCAGTTTCTGGAACTGCAAAGATACTTATCTCATTGGAGGTGCACTTTGGCCCAAAATTGTACTTCTACATTGTGCCGACTCAACGGTAAGGTAGCTTGGTTCCCCAACCAGTGCGTCTGGCCAGCACACAGCTCGACTGCATGCGCTCTGAAGTGAGTTCAAGCCTGCTTACATGATCATGGACCAGCTTGGAGCTGGTATTAAACCAGAATCTTATCCCAACTTGTCAGAAAATTGACTTGGTCTTGTACTAATCGGGGTGGAATACCATATAGCTCTGTTGTATCTGATCCAGAGTAAGTTTTGCAATAGCCATATGGCTGTAGATCAGCTATCAGTCCTTCTCCCCCTCCCCATTCGGTTAGATAGAGCACGCATCTTCTGACAGGCAACGAGCCAGACTCATTCCTGTCGTCCTTCTACATTCTGTGTATAAGTTCCGACATTTGCCAGTGAGGAGCGGACTTGATCTCACTCAGGAGTTCAAGCAAAGACACAGACCCACAGATCCTACGGTACCTCCAAATTGCGAAGGTAAGTTGAGCATTCTGTTGAGAACAGATATGGGTCTGGGCGTTCATCTCGATGCCGACGAATCTTGTGTCTTCTCCCACGATTACTCAAGACACTCCTCTCATTCACTACTTCACATTGAGCATGTCATCCTCTGACAGTCTCCAATGGGCCTGGAGCCTCATTGATTTTGTCTCTGGCCGTCCTTCACATTCAATTGTTGGAGTGGGAAGATGACTTGACACTTGAGTACCTTTGGCCGTCCCCTTGAATCTCCACAGATTTCCTCGGCTTCATCTCTGGCCCCAAGTCCCCAATGTTGGTGCAGAGTCTGCTGAGAACGCTTCGCACATACTGCTGAACCTTCTGACAACCCGATGGATCTTTTACCACAGTTATATCCATCTTTAAGCCCCAGGGTTGAAACTGGCTGAACGTTTGGGGATGAACCTCCCAGCCCCTGCTATATCTACGCTTGAACTGCAAGATCCCTTTCTGACTTTGCCTCTAGCCATACACCAACCTTAATCGGCTCAGCTTTCCCCAGGCTCTTACCGTCTTGTCCTTTCCCTAGTGAGAGCTCTTGTCGTCGAATCTTCTTCTAAGTTTTCACACCAACACATCAAGCAGCACCTAATCACATGACCTCCTCCAGCCTCTCATGATGGCCTCCAATCGCAAATACACTCCCGAGGAGATCGATTACGTCCACGCCCGCATCGAGGCCGGCTGGAACTTTGACATCATCGCAAAGGCCTTCAAAAACGAATTCGCACCTCACTGGACCAACAAGAATTTCACCAAGAAGCAGGTCCAGTACATCAAGTCGTCGTACAAACGCGCTCCTGGGTACGTATGCGCCCCGGACCCTGCTTAAAGGGAGTAATCTTGCCTACACTGACCCTGACTTAGCACCATCAAGCCCTACGACGGCCCCATTCCTACCTTCCCACCCTCACCCACGCCCTCGGTAACAAACTCCACGACGATGGATCAGAAGGACGGTAAACAGACCACCAAACGCGATTATGCGAGCAGCTTCATGGCGCATTCCTCCAATCCTCCTGCCAACGCCGGCAGTGAGAATCAGTACACGCCCTCGTACACCCGCATCATCGCTGCCGCGAATAACATGTTCCACGCTCCCGCTCCTAGCATGTATCCCGGCAGCGACGACAACCTCGCTCTCAACAAGGGAAACGCGTACAGCAACCACTTGATCGATCCCTACATTCTCAACCAAGTCGTCCTGTCGCAGGACCCAAGTACCATCAATCCCTATCAGCAACAACCTAACGGCCCTCCTAATATCATCGACACCGGCGCCCAGTCTCATCAGCAACTTCCCCAGTCGACGCCAGCCCCCGCGACCACCTACGGTGCCTGGAACCCGGGCACGAACAACCACGCAGTCGACGCCCGCTTTAGCGGTTACAACGCCCGCCTCGACCACAGGCCCGCCGTTGGCATCCCCTCACTACAGGACAGCCTCCTTAACTCCGGTGGCCCAACCTTCGGCGGCACAGGCAGTCAGCAACAGCAAGAACAGCAGCTACAGCCACCAATAACAATCCCCACCGCCCTCAACGACCTCAGCAACTTCAACTTCGACTTTGAACTGTCCGTCTCCAACCTCACCCCATCCCAGTCTCAGCCCGGCTGCCCCAACCCGGCCACCACCACAGACCCCGCCCAGCGCACACCACCGCCCGAGTGCACGCTCGACCGCATGGTCGACCACGACGCGCAGGGGTGGTGGTACCCCGGCGCGCACGACGCGTGCACCATCAGCGTCGAGCACCGGCACGACTTTGACGGGTTCGTGGGGTTCCGCAATGTGTATGCGTACAAATATAACATGGAGGAGGTGATGAATGGGCTGTTGGTGCCGCTGGGGCTGACGTATGATCCATTGGAGAATCGGATTAACCTGCCTGGTTTGAAGCCTGTGGTGCAGAAGCGGGAGTGAACTGTGCGAGGGAGGGGGGTTCGATAGGTGGTTATTCTTTCTTTGTCTCATTTCTTCTTCCCTGGGGTGGGTGCATTGGGTGGTGAATTTGGAGTTATAGTAAGGAGATCAGGGAGGGCATTCTTCTTTAATGGCGCCTGGGGAGTTCTGGAATGGTATACATGGGCAGCATGGCTGATTTTGGTCAGAGGTGCTGCATTCGTTTTATTGGGTTGAGTGGACTTGAGCACTTGGAAGGAAATAGATGACAGGAGCATGGAGCTATCTCAGAACAGCTGCCCCCTCATCCATTCTTAGCTCTTTTCTAGCTCTGGCAAGCAACGTTGATTTAGCTCAAGTCCTTCTTCCGGATTTGCTTGGTGACCTGCATACATACACTATTTGACGCCTTGGGACGCTCTCTATTTCTGTGCGGTACACTTTGCTTCTTCGCTGGCTAACTGGTTTGCCTGTGCTGGTTCTTGACTCTGCAAGCCATTAGCCGACATGTGCAGGCAGCATGTACTCTACCTTGCAAAGCACCTCTCTACGTACAGCCTAAACAGATCTGAAGCATTCAAGAGGAAAAAGGTATTGCATTCGAAAGGCTAGTGCCAATGCAGTGCTTCCGCGTTCCGCGGTGAAGCACGCCGGTGTGATGAAAGATATGACTTGAAATTGTCCTGAAAATTGAGCCTCCATGCCAACCCTCAGTGCCCGAAAGACAAGCAGGTAACCACCAACCAAAAGGGGGGTATCGATTGCTGAAGAGGGAAAACGAGCTGACTAGATAGGAGTAAATAGAGAGGAATATATGCTCTTGTGTCGTGTCGCGCGTAATCGTAAGAGTAGACAGACTGCCGGCCGTGTAGAAAACTTTTTGTGGGAACTGGCGTGGCGCAGGAAACCTCCGTTATTGGGTATAGTTGGCGATAAGTTGAAATGTAGATGGATCAAGCGTTTGGAGTTCGAAGTCGTGTGTCTCGAGATCCATGGATGGTGATGGTGTTCGAAGATGATGTGCCGCTTTACGTATTCGGTTCCTCGTACCTCTCTCCCAGCGACTCCCCTCAGACCAAAATGCTGACATTCTTCCGATCCAACGCCTCCTCCACTGGGAACCCAAACACCAACTTAAACAACTCCCTCAAAAACCCATACTGCCCCTGCGCCCTCAGACTCAACCACCCCACACTCGCCGCCACGTCCGTCGCACTAACCCGCTTCCCGCGATTCGGCAGTGCCGTCGCCGTGCGGAACGTCGAGTCCGACAGCACCATGTTCTTATAGCTCTTGAGCAAGCTCGCGTGGTTTGGCAGCGACCCAAACGACCCGGTAGGGAGACTCTTCACGAACGCCTGCAGCGCCGCGCCACCCGTTTTCCCCTCGCCGGCGGCGTCGCGCTGGAAGCCGATGTTCATGGCGGCTTTGACGATCAGGATCTTGATGCGCGTGATGTTGATGTCCTCGGCGGACGTGGTGGTGGTTGCCGTGGAGCTGGTTTTGGCGCTCTTGGCGCTGGACTGTGAGTAGCTGGACAGGTTGCTCGCGCTGCTGGACCAGTGCCCGCGCCGCGAGCCGCCGCCTTGGCTTTGGCTGTTGGACTCGGAGTTGGTGCCGAGCACGAGGATGTTGGGCATGAGTGGCGACTCGCTCCCGGGCGAGATGGGCGTGTCGCCTGTGTCTTCGAATTCGGTCACGGGCGTTTCGGGGACGGGGAGTTTCTGCTTGGCGCGGCGCGACGATTGTTGGTCCTCGGGGAGGCTCTTCATGCTGTCGCGTTTCGACTTGATCGATCCGCGGCTTGTCGTCGATCGTACGTCCGAGGCCTGGCTTTGCTGGAAGAAGCTCAGGTGGCTCGGCCGGGGCGTTCCGCGGTCCGTCTTCACTTGTGTCCAGCCGGCTCGGAAGATGTCGCATAGCTCCCAGCACGCCTGTACAGCGGATCCCAGGAGCTCCTCATCCGGCGCTCTGCCGTCTCGTGCGTTTTGGCGTAAGCTGAAGAGCATCTCGGCTAGCGACCAGCATGCTCGGAGGAGAGCGTCGGTCTCTTCGGCGAGCTCGCTTCTTTGTTTCATTAAGCGGTGGCAGAGGGTGATATAGAAGTCTAGTGTCCGTTCGCGGAAGGCCTCGGGGAGATTTCGGCTGTCTTGAGCGCTGTATAGACTGCAGAGAATGGTCAATTTTGGGAGGGGTTAGTGGTGAAATGGAATTTCGTACTGATTATTGAGCTCAAAGCTCACTCTCAAGACCGAGTCCCCGATCTCTTCTTTCCGCTGGCGCACATCAAAAAGTGATTGGCAAAAGTCCCGACACAGATCCAGATTTGTCCGAGCGTTGAAAGACTCAATGGCGTCGTCCCGGCTGCTGTAAAGCTTCTGACACAGTTTCCAGCAGCTCTTCCACGCATTCTCGTGAGCATCGGGCGTCCCGGAGTTATTAAACACTCGTTCCCGGTGGATCGAGCTAAGATTGGCTAGAGTGTTGCAAAGCGTCCAGCACTCTTCCAGAGCGGCTTTCAGCGCTCGCACTTCTGAGTCTTCGATTGTGGCTGGTGTAACAAAGTGTTCACTCCAGGCTGAGTCTGGCTCGGCGTCCGTGTCTCCTTCATGCGATTCCGGAATTACTGAGGCGTGTCAGTGTGGTTCAACGATATTTACTTCCCACTGAGCAGATAACTCACACTCGAGACTACTGGTGCTGCTTGATCTTAACCGAGATGATTCACCAAGAATGTCCCTCAGGTTTTGTGCTTGCGGAGTGGCATTCTCCAAGGTAAACCCTGTCGATCTGACATTGGTTGCAAGAGGTGAAAGCGTAGGCTGTCGGATATTGTAAGTTGAAGGATACTGCACGTGGATACTGAAGTCGACCTACCCTGCCCGATAGTTGCCCCCCAGGGGGACTTATCACTGTGTTCTCTGAACTGGATGCGGATTGCTGTGTATCGCTCGACTGCGACCCAATTCTTAGTTTCGAGCCATATTAAGCCGGAGCCTTTCATCGACCTACCCACTGCTGCTGCTGAAATCCTTCTGGCGCATGTATTACCGACACGGCTTCATCGCTTGATGGTTTCCGCACATGATCAGGCAAATTCGTTTTGAGCAGCTGGAGCTGCAATGCAGTCAGTTACGCGTGCGGTCACACAAGTTCATAGGGCAGATTCCCACCTGAGGTGTGCCTCCAGTCTCCGGAACAGGAGATGTCACCGGTGGCGGGCTGACGGTCTCCTGCTCCTCATCGTCTATCTCAGTTGTCTCTGTGCCATTTGAGGTGACTGGCGAGGGCCCAACAATATCGCTAGCGGGACTGAGAAGGTGGGCGGAATGTGGCCTCACGTAGGACATGGGCTTGAGTGTTTGCTGAGAATCGGAGGGGCCGGGGCTCGACCTAGGGCGAGGCGTCAATATTAGCTTGTGAGAGCAATACCGGGCACGACGACAAGACATTGATGGCAGGCACGAAATCGACACAGCAGCTGAAGCGAAAAAGAAAAAAGAAGAATCAGAAGATCAAAAGAACTGCGCTTCCTGCGACAAAAACCTCACTGACATTTCTGAGAATCGCGAATAGGACGACATTAAGTTACCGGTAGATGCCCTGAGGGGTGCTTCCAGAGCCATGACAGTTTCGGTCAATGATGCCTACTGCCTGAAGGCGAAGCCGCTGCGGATAGATGTTGGCGCAGCGTACAGTTCGATGAGTTGGTGGTGCTGACGCGAATAGTTGTCTCTCCTAACAAGCTCCAAGCAAAAAGCTCCAACTTTGAGACCACCTACGTGCGACCAGCGGACCAGGAACGGCAAAGGAAACCAAAGAGCTAGGCGGAGCAAGGCAGATCGTCCTTGGGGACACGGGCCGCCAGAAAAGGGCCGTTGGAGGAGTCCGGCCAGGTGGTGACAGCACGGCTGTTTGAAGGAAGCAGGTCTCAAGATAGGACGAAGGCAAGCGGAAGGAGGGGCAGCAGGTTGCCAATAAAGGAGTACAGTACGAAGTACCTACGGGCAGAATCCTGGATCGATCTGCTGGTGACAGGTAGGGTTGCAAGCACCAACGAGAGAGGATGGCCCGGCTTAGCAGGGACAAGGCTCCCAGGGGACCAGACCGAGGAACAGGGGATCCGCCCACGGCGTGAGAATTGGGCGGGATGCCGAAAACTTTGTCGAGACGGGGTCCCCAAAGTACGTGAAAGGCGCACCTTGTTGGATCGTTGGGCGTACGGCAGGGACGTGTGCGGCGTCAGTTGGAAACGGTGAGGCTATCTTCGAGATGGTGAAGAGGCTCTGCCGATGTTGAGGTGGTAGGTGTTGGCGGATGGCACCAGCACCTCGGCGCAAGGAAGGTTGGATGGAAGGTTGTGGCTGTTGGTCCGCTAAAGTAAGTATTCGACAGACGCGTCTCGGCTTGCATTTGTCTGGGTCGCGTGGAAGCCGGCCCTGAGATGCTTCGAAAATGCCAGTGGAGAGCAGCTGCGAACGTTCTGTTTCTGGAGCCTTGAGTGGGTGGAGTATCCAGCCCAATGATGATCAGGTGGATGGGGAAATGACGAGAGCAACGAGAAGAGAGATGAGAGCGCTCTTCCAAGTGTTGCTAAATAGCAAAGCTGCAGTGGCGATACAACTGAATCCTTCCACAAGCCAGCTGTCGCCAATGCTTCCAAAAAGTGGTTGCGACAGCAAAGGACAACACAAGAAAGAGGCTCTGCGCAAAAGTAACGCTCGTCATGGGGTTCCGTGAAGTCTGCGGGCGGAAAACAAACCAAGCAGTTCCCGTCTGCGTCTGCAGTGAGCAAGTGCTGCAGCTATCTGCGCGTTCTTTTTTCTACTGAACCCCTCCACGATGCATGGTCAGCCAGTAGGAAGGCAGCAGCGAACCGGTTTTGGGTGGTGTGAGGGTCAAGCACCGCCAAAGAAGCTGCATGAGAAGCGGACCAGGGCCTTCGGCGCTTAGAGGAGTCGGGGATTCTGGGGGGTGGGGGGAGGGGGTGCACGAAGGCCAAAAAATGGTGGTGGTGGGCACAACCCCATGTCGATAGCTCGCCGCCGTGGAACCCTTTCTTTCGGCTTTCTCGCAGCCGGCTGACGGCTTGGAGCATGTTCTTGGGGCATTCGGCCGCCTGCAGTGGTATTCGGGTGGGAATGTGTGAGAGAGAATCCTTTGGTATGTACCGGGAGATGATGCACTTCACCAAAGCAGTGCTGGCCTGATGTCCTGAACTATCACCGTCTGTGCCTCGGCCGGCCGCTGTTGGGAAGACATGCCTATTCCCAGCTGGTCGGGTCAGAAGCATGACGATGGGGCCATGCGATCGGAAGGATTGCTATCTTTCTACCATGGCCAATGAATCTCATATCCCGGCGTTCCAGATGCTGGAAGAAGAACCAGCCATGTGCATTCTTTTCTTTTCGCTTGATCTCTCATGCTTTGACACATGGCAGAAGAGAGGAAAAGCTGGGTCGTGCAGCTGTCACTCGGCGAAGAAAATATTTGACTGATTATCAAGCTGTGCCTCGAGCTTTCTCAGAGCTTTGTCGGGATCCGATGACCGGATACTCTCCGTATTTGCCCAGGAAGCCGTCGAGTCTTCCCGGCTCGGCAGTCAAGTACTTGTTGGCAGCTCGTTGGTGATGCTTCGGGGAGATGTTTATGACCGCAATAACAGGCCACGATGCTCTGCTGGTTCATCGCATGACGAGATTCCGAAGGGCGGCAGCACAAAGTTATTAACAACCCCTCGGTGGAGCTGCTCCAACCCTTGCTGCCAATAATCTGAGCTCTGCTCGTCCCGAAGATCTGGGAACACTCTTCATTCTGAGTTTAGCGTCTTGCTAAAATTGGGGACGTGGTCCGGGCTCATTTTGACGCCGATCATTTTGTGAGTGTCGCCTCTTTAACCTTCTTGGTCCACACGTCCGAGGAGAATGGAACGCTGCTCGTAGAACACAGAAAGTTCATGAAGTCTTTGCGATGACAATTTTGGCACTGAGCCGAACAGGCACACGGCATCAATTGTAGGTAGCAGGTTGGCAAAACCGGGACACAGCAGCCATGGCGGATGTCTCCAAGTCCCAGTCCAAGGTGGTGTGTGCAAGATGCTGCACATCCGGACAATATCAGACAGCTTCTATGGTCAGCTTGGCGCATGTGGGTCATCTTCTAGCGTGCGAGTTTATCCTGGGCATGGGACCACTGATACCTCCGCGATGGCCCTCGCTCGAGCACACCGCTGTGTCTTGACAAGCTCGGGGAGTTGGGGAACACTGTCTTCTGCGATATGTTTGGCCGCCTTATGAGGGAAGCTAGTAGACACTTTTTTCTTCGTTCAACAGCCGGCAGGTCTTGATGCCCGAGCTGATGGCACCTGCAGCAGCTATCGACGTTGGGACGCAATTGTGCTTGCATTGTGATGTTCGCTCTGCCGCTGTTCATGTTGCTGGTGGGGTGCAGCGAGAGCCTCATCTTGACTCCCCAGCGGAAGTACTCTCTGATCCCATGGTCGCAACGATATGCACGCGCCACGTTGGTCCCAACACCCGCATGGCTGCTCCAGATTGGCCATATGAATCTAGAATAATGTATGCGGGTAACTATGCCGCGGCGAATATTGGCCTTGTCAGACAACGACACGTCTTCGACCCTGCAGCAGGTTAGCCGCCCGGGAATGGTGGACGTCGTATCCAATTTGCTGGAGGCTCGAGGCCCTGTGCGCTTGCTCCGCAATCTTGTGCCGCAACAGATCCGAAGCATGAGGAATTCAGGGAGCCTGACAAGGCTTTTTCGAGCGGTCTAGGTCAGCTCCCTGGCGGTATCTGCAGAGCCGCGCCTGTTCGTCCAACCATGGTCCCTGAGGTGTAGAGGTTACGGCAGACAAGCCTCACGCCGCTTGTCTATTGCCGGCGTGCTTTCTGTTGGTGTTCCAACTGTGAAGATCCGCGTGCGTTTTTGTCGACTTGTCAAGGCATTGCCGTCCAGAGCTCATGGATTGGTACGCCTAGACAATCTACACACCCTCAAAGCGCCGGCGCTCCGATGTTGGCCAGCCTGCCGCCGTTGAATTGGAAAGCGAGAGGCCGGATTGGGGCGACATTCTTTCCTGAACGGTAAGTGATCATGCGCCAAAACTGTACGTAGCTCCCCAAAATGCCTGCGCTGAGGTCTTCGTCCACGTGACAGCCCGTGGAAGGCCGTACACAGCGGCCTGGCAACCCAATGGGCCGCCCAGGGAGGCAGGCATAATCCGAAGATGGATATTTGTCATAGAGATCTGCTTGATCGAGCCCTTGCGCGCGAACGCTTCAAGTTTAGTTGCCAGGTGGTCTCCAATTCCTCCCCAAAGATGCGTGTTGCTTGCCGCAGATATATTGAAATCTGTAAGATGAGGTCGCCCAGGTTGTGCACACTTCAAAGCCCCAAGTCTCAGGTGCCCTCACGGTCCTTCCGCGTTACCAATGCAAGCGGACTTATTCCATCTTGCCGCTTTGACAGTCCTCTTCGCGATGATGTCGAGCATCCGCGATCTTGCTCTGCTAAACGCCGCCGAGTGGCCTGAAAATCTCGCACCACACCTCTAAGAAGCCCACCAAGGGCGTGCCTGGCGCCATCGCCGTGCCCGTGGATGTAGAGAAAATCCGGAATCCGTAACGCCATGCAACCAATCCAAAACACCTTTTATGACCGTCTCTCTGTCCCAAGGTCTAGTGCCCTCCAGCCTGGTGCAGCTGGTTCTTCTTCTCGTTGCGGCCGTCAGGGGTGTACCTGTTGCACCAGCGGTAGTCAGTAAAGAGTCAGTCGTCGCATCGCGTCTTCTTTGCAATCGCGCGCGCGTGCGATAGTTGCGCACCACAAGAGCAGGATTGTCGGAAGGTTTCGTGGACGTACTTGAGCAGTTTCTCGATCAGGTCGACGTGGGTCATGATCATGCGACGGCAACAGTACCGCTTGAGGCCAAGCTGGTCCATGGCATCACTGTTGGCACATGTTGTTAGCTTGGTGTTTGCCAACTTCCTCTCGATGACCACTTGGAATAGCTTACCCATCCTGGGTGTTCTGATCAATCAGCACCAGGTAGCGCTCCCACAGATCGCCAGTCACCTGTGTCTCGGTCAGTGGTTGTCGCCTGCAGTCGAGGAGGAGAGGCTGCCCACCTTGCCACAGGAGAAGCAGCGCACAGGGATAATCATTGTGACTGTATGGTGAGTGTGTCGATATGGGTGACAAGCAGCAAAGAGTAGGTGCAGAATGTGGTATGGTTGATGGCTGATAAAGGAAGATTGCAATCGAGTTTGCTTCTGCCTAAGTCAAAAGTCGCGACTTCTTCAACCAGACTCATGCCACCCCTGTATGCGCCCCACTTTAAACCTGGCTTATCGGCAGACACGATCTTATCGCCCAGAAATTCTATTCTCCTGGGGTCCAAACATTTCAACCTCGACCAGCACAGCAGACCAGCACAAAGTTCACCATCCTCCTCCCTTCGCCTCTATCTGCTGCCTGTATGCCACACTGATTAACATGATGGCATCTTCAAAGACCCAGGCCAGCAAGAGCTCAGACAAGCGAAAGAGAGACAAGGCAGACCAAGACGAATCTTCGCATAAGAAAAAGAGGAAGCACGGCAAGGCGACGAGGGAGGAAGCTGCTGATACTCCCTCGAAGCCACAGCATATAGATCGGAAGGAGACCAATTCAACCCCCAGCAAAACCAGAATACACAAAGACTTCCCCAGGAAGGCAAAGACTCTCCAGAGGTGGAGGATAGCAGAACCAATGGGTGGAAGAATGACTGATGTCGATCCCATCTTCAGTCCAGATGAGAAGTATGTTCTTTTCTGCTGCTCTGGCAATGCTGCGCCTTTGCTAATTGGCCCAGGTATCTTCTCGTCACCTACGATACATCGCTTCAAGTATACTCCGTCGCCGACTCCCTCCTCGTCCGGCGCATCGTCCTTCCTGTAGTCGGCGCAAACAATGGCGCACCCTACCTCGTCGCCTCCGCGCTCTCTCAAGTCGACCCGAACCTGGTCTGGCTGGCTGCCTCGGATGGGCGCATCTGGCGTGTGGACTGGACTACCGGCTCGGGGGCTGCAGACTTCTTTCGGACCAAGGCCGGCGTCATCCACGACATGACAGTGGGCCACATCAAATTGAACAAGACCTTCACAGACGTGTTATTCGTGTCAGAAAGCCTGGGGAAACTGTCGAAGATCGTTGCATACGACCCATCAGATCTCAAGAATCCGATCAGCCACAATCTGCAGGCTGATTCAGGAAAGGTCAGCATCCTCAGGGTCGCCAACGAGGGCACCGTGCTTGTTGCTGCCGCAGGGAACACCTTGGTCCTGGGATCGCTGAAGCTGAAAAGCTTCAACAGCGTGGAAGAGCTCGTATACGATTTATATTCCGTTGAACTCACGGACGATGTGTGCTCTTTAAGTATACGGGCCGCACAGAAGAAGTCGGGCTCCAAGAAGAAGGCTGCTGATGATTCCAACGAGTCCTTCGTTGATGTGGCGGCTGGCAGCGTTCGTGGTGCCATCTACGTGTACTCGGATATACTCTCACAGCTGCAAGGGAAATCGAAGAAGGGACTTGATGTGCCCAAAAAGCAGCACTGGCACCGAAAGGCTGTCCACAGTGTAGCTTGGTCAAATGATGGTATGTTTAGAAACCTCTTCAGCAGACTGACTGTTGACACTAACTCACATACTAGGCAACTACCTAATTTCTGGCGGATCCGAGTCGGTTCTTGTGCTGTGGCAGCTGGACACTGGCAAACTGGATTTCCTTCCTCATCTTGCCGCGAGCATCGAAAACATCGTGGTTTCGCCCAGTGGCTCATCCTATGCCATCCACATGGATGACAACTCGGCCATGGTCCTTTCTACCGCCGAGATGAAACCCACAACTTATGTCTCCGGCCTCCAGAGTCTCGTTTTTGAAGCCAAGCGACCGAAGGATGAGCTTGTACATCGTGTGTCAGACAGTCTCAACGAGATCAATGCACCATTGGCAGCTGCTATCGATCCCAAAGACCCATCTCAGATTCTTATTTGCGTGGGCAGCAGTCAGCAGGCCAGTCGCGTGGGCTCCTTACCCATTACTCCTTTTCTTCAGCGGTTCGATCTGGGCTCGTTCCAAAGCATAGCAAAACAGCCTCTAACCCGAACCAACACCGCCCAACTATACACAACGCCCTCAGGTAACCCCATTATCGAGCCGCGAGCCTGCCAGGTGGCTTTCTCCTATGATGGCAAGTGGCTCGCCACAATTGATGAGTGGGAACCCCCTGCGCGGGACGTAGCAGCTCTTACTGAGGGCTCCATGGCTGCAGCAGAGGAGTACACCCGTGACCGTCGCGAAATCTACCTCAAATTCTGGGAGACCAAGGCCGATGGTACTACCATGGAGCTGTCCAGTAGGGTCAACGGTCCTCACTCGACACGAGAGACGGGAGGCGTTTTCGGCATTGCCGCTGACAAGTCGTCGACCAAATTTGCGACGATTGGCGAGGACGGTTGTCTCCGGGTTTGGGCTCCACGGTTCCGCGAGAGAGATGGCATCGCAACGACGGCTCCGAACGGCCAGGCCCTCGTCAGCTGGTCCTGCGTATGGACTACCGACCTGGGAGAAAGCCTCAAGTCACAAGAGGAGCTGATACCGGGGGCGGCAATTGCAGCGAAGAAGAGCGGCGCGCTGACATACTCCGAAGATGGGTCAATCCTGTTTGTGGCATATGGCTACCACAACGAAGTCGTCATTTACATAATCGACATGGAATCAGGGGAAATCCGGAATAGCCTCCACGACATGTGCAAAGGCACAGTCCGCTCACTGCAACTCCTCAACTCATGCCTCGTCATTCTATCGGAGGATCTCGCCGTCTACGATCTCGTGCGTGACGAGCTCCGGTACGGTGTTCAACTCGGTGAGAGGACAGTCGCCGCCACGCAAATGACACACCTCGCCGTCGACAAGAGAACCCAAACACTCGCCATCGCGCTACCGTTTTTGAAGGCCACCAATGGCAAGCTCGTCAAGGGCGCCTTCTCCGAGATCGCCGTCTTTGGTCTCGAAGACAACGAGCCGCAACTCATGAAGAAGCTCCCACACCTCGTCACGGCGCTCCTCCCCGCGGTCAGTTCCGCGGGCTTCATTGCCGTCGACTCCGCCGCGCAGATCTGGCCCATCACCGAGGGCACCGACGCGTCCAACATTGCCCGCCCGCTCTCCGAACTGCGGCTTGACGACGACAACCAGCCCGCCGTCGCAGAAGTGGCGGTGGAGGAGAGTAAGCCTGTTGTTATCAATGGCGCTGATGAGGAGGAGGACGAAGCTAGTGGTGACGAGGTGGAGGGTGAGGCGATGGATGTGGATGAGGAGGACGATGCGCACACGGCTGTTGTGCCGCCTCAGCGCTTGGCGGAGATCTTTGACGCGGCGCCTGCGTTTGCTATGCCGCCGATCGAGGATACGTTTTACAAGGTTGTGGGCCTGTTCTCGCAGAAGCGTTGAGCTCCTGACGGTGGACGAAAACATGCAGACGTGGGAGGAGTTCGGCGCGTTGGATAGTCTTTGAAGCTTGATGGCCTTGTGAACGCTTCAAGTCTCTACGGCCTGGCCGGTCAGCCTATACAAGAACAGGTAGTCGAGGGTGTCGTCTTGTACATACCTATTTGTGTGGGTTATTTGCGTGCCCGGGTTTTTTCGGCTGGGGTTGGAGCGGGTTGCATCAAAAGCGTCAACGCATCAGTGTCAGAGAAGGAGCGTCTGCGCTGGACATGTCGGAATAGACGGATTGTCAAGACACGGACCTCAGTACAGTGTATGAGGGAGCAGTTATTTGTTTGTGACTGACTATACTAACTATCTTCATCAGATGCTGCTTGACATGATAATGATCGACAATGTAAGTGGAGGGACTGGAAGGCTGAAATGGCTTTACGTATATCTTTCTCCTCTGGCAGCCGAGGACCCATCCATGCACACGGACTGGCCTCGAGAACACCTCCACGCACCACGAAAATCGCGCGCTTGGTCCAGAAGTCCTTGCCCATCTCTTCCCCATAACCCGACCTTCCGGGCGATGCTTCCCCCTCTAGCTCTGATTCTCACGAGCACAAATGAACGGGACAAAGTCAAGATCGGGACAACTATACCGACGATCTCCAACTTGTAAAAATTTCAAAGGGCCTTTCTAGTGATCGCCGCCGACCGGGTCGCCCTTTTGTGGCTCACGCTCCTCCGAATTGCCGTCCGGGGGGAACACGGGATCCACATTGCAGACTTCATTGCACCGCGTCGCGCATGCATTCGACCACCAATAGTCATCGTGGTAGCCCAGGCAGTTGCGGACGCACTCCTTCATCTGGGTCCACCACTGGTCGAATTCGCCGTCGTTGTGGTCAGGAGGGCAGTACTTGGGGAGCTCGGCTTGAGATGGGGGGCGGGGACGTGTTAGTCTTTCCTTCTTTTGCCCCTTGTCATGTGGAGGTGCTGATTCATAGTTGGTGAGAAAGGATAGGGACTGTTACTTACGCCACCTGGGCGTGGGACTCCACTCTCCGAGGATACTGACGTCCCAGCCTGGAGGAGGCTGCTGGGCAGGGGGTGGGTTGGGGACGAGAGGCGAGGCTGCCGCGAGCCCCGCGCAGAGCGACAAGACGATAGAGAAACGCATGATTCTTCGTTTTCACAATGTGAAGCAAGATGGTCAGGGCGAATGTCTTTTCGTGGAGTGATTGAGCTGTGGTGGCGACTGCCCAGGTGCGTGAGAGACAACATTTAACAGAAGCTCTGGTGGCGTCTGGACCCTTGCTCCGACCTAATTCAACAATGGCATCTCGATCACCCGAGCCTTCCGCCTTTGAGATCTCGGTTGAGATGATTTTGAAGCTGATGATGCCAGAATCAGACAATCTAACGCTGAAGCCGGATGGTACTGAAATAGTGTGTGGTCTGGATTGGTGGACTACCCGATCTAGTCGCGGCATATGGTATTCAGATGCTAATCTCGCGCTCTTAGAACCTAAGTATGGGGCAACAAATGGGAGACTGCAAAGCTGTGCCTGGTTCAAGCGTCTGCGAAATCCACAAACATTCCTCGTGTGTGATGAAATACCCTTCAGCTTGATTTGTGCTTCAGTTCACGTAGCACTTGAAACTGGTAGCTTTGTCGTTCATGGATCCCAACGAGTACGCGCCCGGTGCATAGATGTCGGCAGTGCTGTCTCCGGTGCACGAGTTGGAGCTAAGTAAATAGGTGTGAGCGAGATTACAACATCCCGGGAGATTATCTCACAGTCTAGGTTGTCTTTTCCCAGTGCTGAAGTGAAACTTACTCCCAAAGACGGCAGCGATAGCCCGTGGGAACCTTGATCGAGCTGATGGTGTTGGTCCATGCCCCGCCATTGAGTCCATCTATGGATGAGATGTATCCCATCAGCTTGAGGATTCCAATGCAAAGATTTATAGGACGTTACTTACAGCACTGCGACTGCGTGGTGATTGAAAAGCCGATGCTGTTGCCGGTCCAGTTGATGTCTACATACATAGTTGCAGTAATAACGTCGAGAGGACCCGCCATGACCGCTGCGACAGATGTTGCTTCGGACGCAGGCAGAGCAGCCGAGGTGGCGAAGGCAGCCACGATGGAGAGGACTGTCGCAAACTTGGAGTATGCCATGTTGACAACCTTGGAATATTTCGGATTATCAGTGAATCAGGATGTAAAGATCGAGTATGTGCATATCAACAAGCAACCCCTACTTGGGACCCTACGGTCCTTTTATAATCATCACCTTCGTTTCCTCAGATCACTAGGGAGAGGAGCCGACCTCTAGTTGCGACGTGACACCGAACAGAATCAAGTGGACTCTATCCTTGGTCCACCTAGTCAGTAAGTCACGAAGGAGAATGCGCCGAAGGTCACCTGAATTGAAAGGACTCTTTCTCGTCCAAGGCTTGGCAGATGCATGTGCTGGGAACGTCTCTGGCTAGCGTAACTGTATAGTCCTGAAGTCAGATATGCGCGGCTCAATGGAGAAGGTAACTCAGAACCATAAATGCAGTAAGATGGGGCGCGGCTCAATAGAGAAGTGATGTTCGAACAGAGCTGTGATTTCCTAGGCAGCCTCGTAGGACAACACAAGATTTCACGCCATGTTTAGATAAGAAACTCGGAATTGCTCGCAAGACCCATCAGTCAAGCTTAAGAAGCAAATTGTCAGCTTCAATATTGCCGCACTGCGTCTGACTGCGTGTGTTTGTGCTCGTATAGGCGTCACACTTACCAACTTCCTCTCTCGGCATCGCACAGTGGGCTTAACTAGAGCCAAGCCACCAGCCTCTGTGGTAGCAAAAGGTCACAAGTCAACCAACTGCCAGTTGGTTGCGCTTGCTGATTACAGATGCGCTTTGTCACAAGCGGCAGCGCCAGCATACGGTATAGCAGCCTCTCCTTCCTTGACCTTGAACATGAGCGAATCTTGGCTGGTTCCTGGACATGGGCAAAGCAAGCTGCTGGGGTTGTTGACTTGGGGCGCTGTGGCGAGAGAGTCAGCGGTGGTGTCTATCTCGGAGGAGGTGATGAGTCTGAGAGAGTCCAGTTTCACTGACTTACGGGCATTCCTCCTTTGCTTGAAGGTGGTTGGAGATGCAGACCGCGGCGTCTCAACGAAAATCTTGGTGGTGGCTGATGTGGCGTGACTGTCAAGTTTAAGCCTGCCTTTAACCACGGCGACGACGGATGTAATGTAGGCTCCCGTCCACCTTCGATTCGGGGTGAACGACGATCGAGCACCGGTGGCACCACCGAAGAGATGGATATGACCTGTCGCTGGTTAGTGCCACATGTCTTGTACTTACTCCGTCGCTTTCTAGATTCTTGATAGCTTCCACATTACTACATAGCCACCATCAAAAGCAGCACATTATCTACATAATAAACAGACATCGACGATAACCGGGCTGCTCTGCAACCACTCTATCCGTACTAGACGCCCTTAGCCCAGGTCAGCACTGACAAAAGCAGCACTGTATGAGAGAATCATGTCCCCAGAAGATGCCCCATGTATAACCATATCGCGCACCCCATTGCACCAATACCGTCAACCTCTAATTACCAGACTTCGCCGCGAAACCGATCCGCATATTCCCACCATCAAATACAGTGAACTGCGCCTTGAGGAAGATATCGCCATAAATCGCGAACGGCAGGCCCATGTTATCCTGGATACCACCAAAGCACAGCGTGCCAGGGGTGAACGCAGTGCCCTGCAGCGGCGCGAACTTGATGATGTCACCGGGAATTACCGCCTCGTACCCGTTGATGATGGCGGTGAAGGACGGCAGCTCCTCGCCGCAGTCAAATACGACGCCGCCCGCCTGCGCGTTGTTCTGCGCCGATGGCACCGCGTTGTAGTACGCCTGCACAGCCTCGGGCGGCACCAGCATCAGCGTGGTGCCCGTGTCGGCGATGGCTTGGTGCGCCAGCTGGGTGGGTGCGTTGTTGCCGACCTGGATGCCAGTTGCGGCGAATTCCCAGAAGCCTTGCGTGGCGTTGACGGGGACGAAGTTGATCTGCCCGGTGAACTCTGTTTGGTCGATGAAGCCGAAGTTGTAATTACCGGCTAGGGATACGGTTAGTATTTCTTCTTAATTTCCACCAAGCTGACTTCGACCAGCGTCGAGGTCATGCTTACCAGCACCCGCCTTCAGGTTCACAGAAAACAGAGGCATAGCCAAGTTGGGCATAGCGTTCGAGAAGAACGTCTTCTGCGGCATGGCGCGGTTGTTGATCGTGACCTGGTTGATGCTGTCCATACCAAGGCCCAGCAACCCCGATGTCGCGGTGTCGCTCGTGAACGACCCACCCACCGTGCTCGCAGACTCAATCGCCTGGCCCCGCACAGTCACGCCGCCCACGGTGACGACATCCGTGAAGACGGTGCCCGAGGCCGTGCTGCCGTCGCCGTACTGGATCGACCACTCTCCGCCCTCGACTTCCTGCGCGGTCGAGCTTTGGCCGCTAGTCCACAGCGTGTGGCCGCGGGATTGCGTCGCGGGCGTCTGGTCGCTGAAGACCCACAGGTCAGACGAGCCCGTGTCGAAGTCGAGCATCAGCGTCTGGGGCGGCGTGCCAATTTGCACGGGCGAGAGATACTCCACGTCGTTCCTTTGGGGCTCGGCAGTGACCTCGCCTTGGGATTGGAGTTAGGACACCTATGTGAAGGAAGGAGTGGTGCAGAACCATGCGTACCTTGACCAGCGCCAGTAGCGTTGCCCGGGCGCGTTCCATTTGGTGGTGCTTGAGGCTGAGTACCAGTGCCCGCTCCTGGGCGACCGCCGTTACCACCCCCGTTGGTTGTCCCTGGCTGACCTGTTGCTGGCTGGTCACCACTACCGAGTAACGCAGCACAATCTTCCGGCACAGCACCTGCCAGAGCGCCGAGGCCGAGCTCTTGAAGGATGGAGTCCACGATGCAGACGAGTTCCGGGTTGATGGTGGCGCCAAACGCAGAGTACTTTCCCAGCGCCTTGAGGTATGATCTGGGCCCTCGGCCCCCGCTGATGAAGTTCTCGTTACGCTGTTGCTGTGCGCGGAGGGTCATGCCACCCAGGACCGCAACCTCAAAGTCCGAGACCTGCTCCGTAACCAATTCCAACAGATCCGAGATGTCCAGCGCAGCAGGAGCAGCGTTTGCGACAGATGCTGCCAGGGCAGCAACGGCGATGAACCTCATGGTGTATAGCCTGCAGTGGCGAAAGGGGAATAAGTTGATCCAGCAAAGCGGTGTAATTGAGTGGGGGATCCTCCCTGTTTATAACTCTATATGATCGAAGAGAGGAGCCGCAATCACCATTGAGAGCGAGAATGATGAGATGAAAAGAGAAAGAAACGAAAAAAGCAGCGTGCGAATACACAGCAGTATAGCCATGTAGATGATCGTCCGACGACCGCGGGATCTGTGAGTATAAACACACAAAACCTCATGCGTTCGGGCCACAGGGCTGATTCGTGATCCTGCCCCCTTCAATGATTGACTTCAACCAGATCCCAGCCCGGGCGTGTAACCAGCACTGTTCCATAGGCAGAGACGCTGCCCAGATTCTTGCCTGTATCGTCCATAGCAGGCGGCGCGATTGGATTGTTGTTTTTGGAATCGCAGACCCAAACAAACAGGTCCTTGATGCGTTTGAGGAAGTCGATCATTGCGGCAGAGGCCTAGCTTCCTCCACAGGATTTCGGTTGCGGTGCGTCACCGGGCAGAGAAGGGCAAGCAGTACGGACTACGGGCAGGGGGCTTCCTAGAGACGTTGCTATCAAGAGGACGAGACGATTGATGACGCAGATCATCCATGGAAGGCCATGACCTCTTCGATAGCAGTTGCCGACATGGCGACCGCAGAGGTCGTGCGTCTCTGCCTGCCACTCGGCTAAAGAAGTCAAATAGATTCAGCACTCCAGTAACAAGGTACACTCCATTGCAAGTATTTGTGGGCACAGATCGACGATCTCGCGGGAATATCAGGGTAGTACAAGAGTTTGTGGTGCCGTGGAGGCGGAGAAGATCCGCGCAGTGTTTGTGGATGTGCGCATATCCAAGTCAAACGGCCAAGAGGGACTGAAGAACATAGCTCCGGCAATCAGAACTGATGAGAGCGACCTCGGTCGCGTGGAGGGCCTTTTAATGTTGTTGCAAAGTGGAATTTCCACCTGTCAGATGCCCAGAGTCGCCTAGGACGAAACAAAAGCTTCTATAGAAGCTTAAATCTGACAAGGCTTCTGTCGCCCAGCCTTGGGGCGACATGCCAGTCAGTCCTTCGCTCTTGCGACGAACCCTGACTGACATTGTCAACACCAACATGGCATGTTAATCAGACTGTGACCCTGGCCACAGGAATAGCGGCAAGTATATGATCTGGTGGCTAGCCGCGCCGTATTCGTGCGCAGCAACATTCCCAGTAAAGTCGAAAGTCAAAAAAAAAAAAAAAAAAAAAAAAAAAAAAAAAAAATTGGGGCCCCCCCCCCCTTGGCAGAGGCGGCCCCCTAAATCCTTTTCCCCTTTCCGGGGCGGGGGGGGGGGGGGGGGGCGCCGCACTTCC
>PYFS01004926.1:0-10945 GCA_003671545.1 Ophiognomonia clavigignenti-juglandacearum | reverse complement strand
GGGGCGCACAATTGTCGAAGCTCGGTGAAAGTTGGGTGTCGCGGGCCACGGGGAGCCAACGCCGTTTTTTTTGTGCCTTTAAAAAAAAAAAAAAAAAAAAAAAAAAAAAAAAAAAAAAACAGCCGGCGAGATGATTGAGGATGTACAGTTGGGCTATACTGCTGCTCAAGTGCATTATCAATGTGGTCCGATGTTCGAGTGCAGGAACTAGGCGTTCGAAGTACGTGCCCGTTCCCAGTGGCGTGAGCCATGCCATTAGCACGCATAACGCTCAATTTGTCAAATTTGGATGATCGTCAACGATGAACTCCCAGATCGAACTGACGCATCAAAAATAGCATCGGGTCCTTGGCCTCCTCCGACCTTACAGCCATGTGATCCCCGTCGCCTCAACATTGCACAACACCAGACCAGACAGGGGGAGCGCCTGGGGAGCGCCTAGGGAGCGCGTGGTCCGTAATTATCACCACGAGTCAGTGATAGTATTTCATCTGCATCGACTTTCCTGGTACGGTTCCGCTGCTGCCCATCAACCCAGTTTTCCAGGGGCAAAGCCGTGGGTTTCATACCATATTCTATTCCGGTATACAGAGTGCGCTGCGCCATCCTGCTTTGGCCACAGCCAGATCAGCGCGCCGTCACCCGGACTCGCTTCTCTACAGAGACACTCCATATTCTGCTTTTGCGATTACCTATTCCACTCCTCAATTCGGAATCGCCGCTTTCTCGAATTCGCCAAATAATTGAATCGAGTCTCGCCAGATTCGTCTTTGGGTATCCGGGCTTTTTTGGCAACGGATGATGGCAGTGTCGACGCTGTGGGATATGTGATCAGGCACCACAACACTTTCGATATACTCGAGACACACTCTTGTGTCCAACGACCCACGAGAACGGGACCGGAATCTGGGAGGACTGTTCAAGCGCACCGGCTGCAGCTACGTCCACTTCAGTGGTGACTTCGCGCATTTTCCTGGTGTGGCTTTGATCCGGCTGGATCGTTGGACTAGACAGCACACGAACACACAAGTTTCTCACGGACCCAACAAGACTCTTTGCAACTTCTCCCACGATGGACGTCAGGGCGGGCTTCGACCCGCTTGTCGCCGGGATCACCTTTTCTGGGAGTCTCCTTTCCTTCACAGCCACAACCGTGGTGTTGATTTGCTTTGTATATTATCGCCAGGAGCAGCAATCCTTCCGCCACGCGTTGGTGTTCAACCTGGCTTTGGCAGGTATGCGTCTCTCCGCCCCGTAGACGTGGGTCCCAAGGCAGACACGCCTGCCCTGGGGAGGACCTCTCTATGATTGCCATATGCTAAAGCTAACCGTACCTGTAGAGTGGATCAACACCCTCAACAATACAATATCAGGGTCCATCTACCTCCGCGACAAAGCTCTCTATCCCGGCACTGCTTGCACCGTTAATGGCACTGTCGGACAACTATCAGTACAAGCAGCCGACTTTTCGATCCTCCTCATTGCCGTGGTGACTCTGCTGACAGTCACACGGACCACCTATCTCCCGGCCGCCTCCACAGGCAAGAAGGTGGCCATCTGCTGCTCTGTTTGGGTCATCCCCATCATCACAACATCCATCGCCACCTCTCAGGGCGCCATGGGCCCCGTGAGCGGAAACTGGTGCTGGATCATGTCGTCGCGCACGGACCTGCGCTACGCCCTCACGCACGGGTGGCGCATCGCCATCATCTTCTGCACGACGGGCATCTACGTCTTCGTGTGGTGGTTCATGCACCGCCACTTCCGCAGCCTGGTGAGCACGGACGCGACCAGCAGCAAGGGCAGCTGGATGAGCCGACGGCAGGGCTTCAAAAAGATGAAGAGCGACCACCAGGCCGGCGGCGCCACGACCGACGCGGAGGAGGAGCAGCAGCAGACGGAGCTGACCATGATGAGCAAGTCGCGCATCTCGCGCATCGGCGACGACTGGGAGCTGTCGGCGCCCGAGGCGGCGTATATTGGCGAAGTGGACGCGGAAGGTGACGCGGAAGAGGGCCGGAGGAAACAGCGGGGGGGTTCCATGTCGGACGGCTCGGATGACGATGACGACGACGACGACGATGACGAGGAGCGATACGCCAACGGAGGACCGCCCCGGGCGCACTTTGCCAAGCAAGAGTACAAGCACCCCCAGCGAGAGGCCAAAGGCGCCGGCGACCGCAACTTCGACGCGCTGCGCACGACGGACTCGGAGTTCCCGACGCGGCGGCAGACGCGGCACATGGAGCGCGAGATCAAGCGCGTGCTGCTGCTCAACGCGTACCCGATCATGTACGTGGTGCTGTGGATCCCGGGGCTGACGAACCGCTTCATGGAGGCGACGGGCAACAAGAGCGACAGCCGCGTGCTGGCGGCGCTGCAGGCGAGCAGCCAGTTTGTGGGGCTGGCGAACGCGCTGACGTACGGGTTCAACACGGCGCTGCGGACCAAGGCCAAGCGGTGGTGGCGCGGGAAGAAGAAGGCGATGGGGTGGGGGAGACGGAATAAGTCGTCGAGGAAGTCTTCTCAGCGGGGAGGAGGGGCGCATGCGAATGTGGGTGGTGGTGGTGGTGGTGGTGGTGGTGGCACGCCGGGCATGCCGGGGACGCCGTATACGCCTCGGACGCCGGGTATGCCTCGCACGCCGGGGATACAGGACAGGACAGATTCGGGAAGGGGGTAGGCAGATTGTCGTTTTGGGACCGCCCCTGGATGGTGAGAGGAGGGAGGGGGACTGGAGGGGCGGAATGAGTGCATGAATTAATGGCTTAGTGTATATGGTCTGTGCTATATGGGCTGAATTCTAATATCCCTCTGCTCGTGTACTCTGTACATTGTGCGTACTCGTTCCGGATCTATATGTCTTTGTTGGTGCGGAAATCCGGGGTAGCAGAGATTCTAATTGTTCCCAGCAGAAAGTCCACTACTTTCTAATCCCTAGCCTTATATAGGAGCTCTCCAGTTACGGAACTGAGTATGCATCCGCTCCTGCTGGCCAGGCGTGAATTCCGTCGTACTAAAATCAAGTTGACAAATTAGCCAGATGGAACAGCAACAACAACACGACTCGAGCTCGAGATGAACAGCAGCAAACTTACCACTCATCACTCGAGTAGTCCATAAAGTTATGAATCGGATCCAACCCCGGCTGCCCAGGACAGCTGTCCCTCCCGACCGGACATCCCTCGCTACTCGACAGCTGCGCCGGCGTGTCGGCCACCTGATCCCCGTCGTTGCACCCGCCCTGGAACGTATGCAGCAGCCCAAACCAGTGCCCGACCTCATGCACCGCCGCATGGCCCAACCCCGCGCCGGGGAGCGCGTACTCCTCCGCCAGCCCGGGCATCGTCGCCGCGTTCATCTGGCACCCGTCGCGATAGAAGAACTCATCCCGGGGCTCCTCCGCCACGAACGTCGGCAGGGCGCACGACCCGGAGATCCCGCGCGTCATGTTCGTGTAGAAGTACACGTTGAGCGCGTCGTACCCGCCCCTGCGCGTGGCGGTCAGGTACGCGATGTACGCGTCCCAGTTGGCGCCGATGGAGCCGGACTCCGGGTCGTAGAAGCCGGTCGCGGTCAGGGCGTCGGCGGCGGTGCGCGAGGTCGCGACGAGGGTCAGCGCGATGGCGTGCCGCGCGAAGGCGGCCTGCAGCACGGCGAACTGCGCGGCGACGGTGGCGGGCGTGATGAGGTCGGGCGCGGCGGGCGTGCTGGCGATGTGGAAGTAGACGTCGACTGCGATGGTGCTATTGGTGGTGCTCGGCTCCTCGGCAGACTGTCGCGGGCGAAGGCTAGAGGAGGGGCGTCTGTTGAGCGCGGCCATCTCGGCATCTGTCAGGTCTGCGTTGCCACATTTTGCTTGTTGTTGCTGTGCCTGTGCCAGTGCCAGCACCGCTGAGGCGCTGGTGAGCAGGATTGATAGTACTGTAGTTGCGATGGAGGTCCTCATGGTGCCCAGGTGGTGGTGCTGTTTTGGTGGGGGATCCTAATGTCAATAATAGAGGCGATATGTACTGCGCGTGACAGACACGAAGACCCTATTCACGAGCACAGGTACCAGTCCCTTCTTATTGCACATTCCCAGTGGACTACCTAGGTACTACCTAGGTATTTGTTGGTGCGGGATACTGCTCATAGCTGTGGAGTTTCCCCGTCGCTCGTGTTCGTTAGCATCGTTGCCAAGGCACTATCAGTTCTTTCGGGAAGGTCAAGGCAGATCAGATTGATGTACGTGAAATTAAAATTTCTAAATATACTTTTGATGTTGAAAGGAACAGTGAGAGCCTGGCTTTCGTCTTTCGTTTTTGTGCAATATGATTTCGCTGCGATAGCTAGATGGACGTGAATTACAGTACTGAAGTAGTAGCTCGAGCGGAAATTTCGATAAGTAATGTGCCATCTACGCCAACAAGAGGATGTCTGATCTAGTGAAGATGATAAATATGATTATGAGTGCTGCTGTACCCTAACCCTTATCTCGGAGACACAGACGGCCTTTCCGCACTTCAAAGGAACGGTCCGGTAGGACGTCTGAGGTCCAAACCGCAAAGCCTTAGTGATGCTATTGTAACTTAATAAAGAACTAATTCCCAACACTCTCAATTTCAACTACTTTCTATTTATTTTATAAGGTTTAAATTAAAGGAACTAATAAGGTATTATATAAATTTAAATTGATTCTTAAATAAATGATATTAAAAGTTAATTATTAAAATAGAACCCCTAATTCTTATTAGAAATTATTATTATAATTACTATTCCAACCGAATGCCTATAACCAATTTTATTATTTTATAATTAATTAATTAAAATTCTAAAAAAAGAAGGAAAAAAATCCATATTAACGCAGCAAAGCTTAGTATTTATATCAAAAAGATTTAAATAATGGTTGTTAGTTTGTGGTATAGCAAATATTCAAATATATACAGTAGCAGACGATTCCGGCTGCGGTTTGAGCCCAGACCAGCTACTCACCTGATGCCGCCTGCGGGTAAGTAGCTGGTCTGGGCACCGAGATAACCCTGACCCTCTGTTTCTTCCGGACATTAATTATACTTTTAGGACCGTCACCCCCTCCGAACAATAATAACAACAACAATTGAGTACAGTACACTGAAAGCACTCACTTCCCAACTCACGCCAACAAACAATTCCAAAATGCCCGGCTCATCCCTCTGGCTCGTTCCCCCGCCCTCGCACCCCCTCCACGAAATCCTCACCACCCTGATCACCACCACTCTCCCCGCCCTTGTACCACCTGCTCCTCCTGCCTCATCAGCGCCCACGGACAAGACCACCGCCTCACATGCATCATCCCTACCAACCACCTTCGCCCCGCACCTCACCCTCACATCCAACATTGACCCCTCCACCACCTACCTAACCGGCACTGCGCCCTCCCCGCAAGCCTGGCTCGACAGCCTCGCCTTTCCGGAGGGCCCCGCCGTGCGTGTGGTGTTTGAGCGCGTCAAGACGGAGGACTTCTTCTTTCGGCGGTGTTATGTCAAGGTCGGCTACGAGGGGGTGCGGGATGTTGCGGCTGTTGCAAGGGCGCGGGGTGTAGAGGGGGAGGAAGAGGTGGGAGAGAGGACCGAGAAGTGGTTGGCCGAGTGGAGGGAGGCATTTGGGCCGCATGTTAGTTTGTTATAGTGAGTTCTATCCTCTCCTGGCCAAGACATGTTGTGATATTGTGCTGGTGGACTTTGAGAAGCTGGAAGAGACTCAACGCCCATCTCTGGCCTACAAAGTCCGCCACCTCCCATTCCCCTGCAAGACAGCAACTTGCGCCCTGACTGCTAGATGTGCGAGGCTTCTTGTTGACTGACCACATTTGGCAGCGGGGACGTACCACTTGATGATGCAAAAATGAGAGAGGTGGAGAAGGCTGTACGAGAGGCTGGCATCAAGCTGGAAGGGGATAATACGGCACGCGAGGGAATTGCGGGCTGGGAGGGTGGAACTGTCTGGCTTGTGCCTACCGACAAGCCTTTGCACGAGTGGAAGCCTATCGCGACGAGAACGCTTTGATATTCCCCGCTGTTCCTGCGATGGTCTGAGGGAGTCCATCCGCCGGAGCGAGGCTGCAACCAGTGGTGGTGGCTCATGCTCATGATCATACTCATTGCAAAATACGCAAGAACACTGCATGGCAGACACCTTCAATGGGCCCTCGACCTCACGGGATACATACGGCATGCTCATTTGAAGTACCGGGACACAAACATGGTGAGATGGTGGTTACAACCTCCTGAAGGTCCCCCCAACGGCACCGATAGCCGCATCTCACTCTGCCCCGATCATTCGCCGGCTCGGGCCGGACTGCAGGACCCACTTGCACTGCCGACGATAAATACTGTCTGTGTACATACTGAGGCATACTGAGGCGCTGCCACGCTGGCATGGCATATAGTAGGACTCAAGTGAGCGTCTGGTACGGAGTACAAAGTACTTTGTGGATTGGTATCCTGTATTTGCAAGTATAGCCGGGCTGCCAGGTGCCAGGCAGAACGGACAAACAAGACTGCTCTATACTGGACGCATACTATGGTACAAAGCATATTCAAGGATCCAAAAGGGGCTTTCGCCACCTGTGCTCCTCGCCAGCTCGCCTTATCCAGTAGGCTGTTTCCTTGTCAACAAGTAAGTCTTGAAACCAGCGACCCACATGTTTAATAACAGACTCTTTGTGCGGCGGCCAGCTGGCCGGCTCCACAATGAGATCCGCAATCCTGGAGACGCCATGGCACTGGTTGGAAGATAATACAGCTCCCCTACTGCGCTGGAGGCCCGTCTCCATGTCATCACGACAATGCGTCTGAAGACGGTTTCCTGCCTCTCACTTCTACGACTTCACTAGAGCGCACCGGGGTGACGACGAAAGGGCTGCTACGAGACTTGATCCGCCCGACAATTCCCCCTGAGCCAGGACAAGACTCACCGCCAAGCTCGTCACTGCCTGTCATTTTCCTTGGCGACCTCTTAACCCTCTCAGCCTCAGCCGGTATCTGTCAGGGCGCAGATCGCAACACACGATGCTGCCCTGGGACTTGATCGTCTTGACCGTGGCAGCGGTGGCAAACGCACAACATGTCCAGCCTCACAAGGACGCTGCGGCCTACAACGGCGGCCAGTACGGCGTCTTACCGTCAACACACTTCCACTCTCTCAACGAGCTGACGCCCGCGCTGCTGGTCAACACCTGGGACAGGGCCGCCGTCGCAAGCGATCAGGCCTCGCACATCTTCATCCAGCATGACTTCCCACCACCACTGCCGACATCAAAACGAGCCGGAGCGAGTGGTCAGTATTTGGGCTCCTCGCCACTCATCCTCGACGCCCGCGACCTCAGCACCGTCTATCTGAACCGCAGTTTCACCGGCGTGGCCAACGTGAACGTCCAGGAATTGGACGGGAGCCCCCTTCTGACCTTCTACGCTGGGCCACTGGCGAATGATGATGGCCAGCTGGGCAACGGATGGATCTACGCATATGATGAAAACTATCAGCAAGTGGGTCGCTTGTCGGCGGAGAAGCTCAACGTCGGCGCGGATGCCCATGAGTTCATCTTGACGGGACCAAAGACGGGCGTGGTGACGGCCTACCAGACCATCAACTGGGACCTGAGCCAGTACAGCGACCACGAGAACGCGACCGAGGGGACCCTGCTGGACTGCCTTTTCCAGGAAATCAACCTCGACACCTTCGACGTGCTCTTCGAGTGGCGCGCCTCGGACCACATCCCCCTGGCCATGTCCTTCAAGCAGCCCCTAGCAGAAGACATGTTCCCGCCCAAGTACGGCTGGGACTACTTCCACCTCACGAGCGTGCAGAAGTCCGAAAAGGGCCACTACCTCATCTCGGGCGCCAACACCCACTCCCTCTACGAAATCGACGGCGCCACCGGCAAAGTGCGCTGGACCCTGGGCGGCAAAGCCAACGACTTCACCGAGCTGGCCCCGCCGCCCGGGCGCAACGTCTCCGCGCCCATGCTGACCATGGCCTGGCAGCACCACGCGCGCTTCTACCCGGGCCGGCCGGACCAGCTCACCGTCTTCGACAACCACGGCGTCGCCGTCAACGGCTTCGGCTGCACCGACGCGACCTGCTCGCGCGGGCTGCACCTCGCGCTCGACACCACCGCCAGGACCGTGCAGCTCCTGCACGAGTACCGCCACCCCGTCGGGCTGTGGAGCACCACCGGCGGCAGCGTGCAGGTGCTCCCAGGGGGGCCCGGGGGCGAGTCCAACGACGGCAACGGTGACGGCAACAACAACGTCTTCATCGGCTGGGGCCGCAACGCGGCCGTCACGGAGCACACGGCTGACGGCACGTGCGTCTTCGACATGCAGTTCTCGCCGTGGCGCAGCCCGGCCAGCGGCTGGACGGGGCTGGAGAGCTACCGCGCGTTCAAGGCCGCCTGGCGCGCGACGCCCGCGCTGTGGGCGCCGGCCATCGCGGCGGAGAAAGGAGGGGGCGGAAGCGGTGGTCTGACGGTGTGGGTGAGCTGGAACGGCGCGACCGAGGTGCGCGGGTGGGTGCTGCTGGGGAGCGACCACCCGCATGACCTGCGCGGCGCCGGTGCGAAGGACAAGGTGGTGGCGAGCGCGGGGCGCGATGGCTTCGAGACGCGCGTGTGGGTGCAGACCTGGGAGCGGAGGTATCTGCGCGCGGTCGCGACGGGCCAGCGCGGGGAGGTGCTGGGGGCGAGCGGGGTGTATGACACGCTGCGGAAGGTGCTGGTGGTGGGGGTGGAGGTGGGGGTTGGGGGGGAGGAGGAGGAGGATCCTGTGCTGGAGGTTGGGTACGGCGAGACGCCTGCTGAGGCGGCGGCGCTGGGGGGCGAAGATGGAGGAGGAGGAGGGGAGATGAAGGGCGGAGGTGGGGGTGTGGAGGATGCGTTTGCGAAGGACGCGTGGAAGTCGGAGGGTGGGCTGGCGGAGGTCACGTATCACCAGATGATGAGTGTGGAGGGGTGGAGTTGGGGTGGCATGTTTGTCAGGGTGCTGGGGGTGGTGTTGGGGGTGTGGGCGTTGTCGAGGATGTTCTGAGTTTCCTGTTGAGAATGGAGTAGTCGAGGTGTTTCCGTGTCTATGCATTCTGCGATGTGCCTACTGACGTACTTGAGTACTGACTGAGCACGCTGTTCTGGGCTGCCCATGAAGCTATATTCGATCCATGAACAGAGGTCAGCACCCGGCTGTCCTCCAGCTTATTACCTGAATACGGCCCTCCTCTTCCTTGCCTCCATTCTCCATTCTCCTTGCCACCTTTCTGCCTCTCCACCCCGGCTCCCTCCGGCTCGTCCAACGCCATCCGGTGACGAGAACTCTGTACGCCGCAATCTTAGATGAGATCGATTGTTGCTCTCATGGCCAGGCCAAGGTCAGTAGAGCGCAGCGCTAACATCTAATCTCGTGGACCCATACAGTATTGGTCTCTGATCGGCTGCTAAGCTGCAGGTGGTGCCGGCGGACACAGCACCCGCTTGATTTTGACGAGTTTCATGTCCTTTGCTCTAAAAAAGCAAATCGAGTTTTTCACATTCCTACTTTGCATGCCAGTTTGCGATTGATCTTGACCCTTATTTGCCAATCTATCTAAGCCTCAACTTTCCCCAGGTATCACGTTATAGCCCGGCTTGCGATGCCGTCCGAGAGCAACATGACCCACTTGCCGCCGATTCCGCGCATGCAAAAGTCTCCGTACTTAATATAAATTGAACACATTAGCGAGTGAGTCGCCGAGTTTTCACGCGAGCTTTGAAAGTGTGAGTTCGGGGGTCATGAGCAGTGGTCAGTGGTCCAGAAACCTGAAAGCTGGAATAGGGGGCAACGTTGTCAGGCTCGGCTGGTCCATTGAGCACACGGTCCACGGAACACAACCGACCGTTGAACTGTCCGAGTCTGCAACTGAGATACGGAACATGTGGTAGCGACAGGATGGCAGGATGGATGCCATTGGAATGGGTCGCCACGAAGGTGTGTGTGTCTTTGTGGCTGCTCAAGTGAACCCACTTCCCCGGATTTTCAAAGTAGGAATGTGATACCAAAATCTGATCTGGAATTGCTGAAGTACAAGTGCACTTCAGGGTCTCTAAAGACTGGAGTGGAACTGCAAAGCACCGACGTAAGTACCTACATAAGTCATGAGGATGGTACGACCACAGATTTTGGGAAATGCTCGAGACGCCTGGGCCGAGCCCCGGAGCCGACCTCTGGAGGCATCATGTTGGGCAGGCACAGTTCCAGCTCAAAGCTTTCCCGCTCTGCAGGGTGACGGGATAAAAGCAGCGGAATTTTCCTGTTACAGTATCCGTACTACATAGGGTATATATATATATATATATACATATGGCCAAAGTGGTATGATTTCCCAAGGATGAAGCCTGAATTGCAAGGGCCCTTATAGGGCCACAGTCCCTGCGGAAAAAACAACAACATCAATGCGTAAATGAATCTCGACGGGCAATGCCGAGCGAAAATGTGGGACCTCGTCGGGCTCTGGGCTTGATAACGGACAGGAAAGATCCGATCATCTAGAACCCACCGACACAACTCACTTTGTGATCCATCGTTTCTTTCATAGTCTTGATTCTATATTCTTACACAAAATTCAACGATTTGTCTTGATCCACTGAGCGTACAAGACCAGCAAGCAGCCTGTGTCTCCACGAGTGTGTCTCCACGAAATACCTTTCACCCAGGCCACCGGTGGCGGAGCAATGCTATGGAACATACCAGGTCCCAGCCGTCTGGCTAGGGCCCTGGTCGGTGTAGGATTTGTTCAAGTCTTCCTGGCAACGGTCGTTATTTCGCTCCGAATATGGGTGCGTCTAAGAACACATTGTTTTGGTATCGACGACTGGTTCATGGTCGGAACGGGCCGTGGTGGTAGCGGTGGTGCTGTTGGAGGAGGCGGCTCGGGACTGGGTCGCCACTTGCCGAAA